>CM039731.1:18546601-18647849 GCA_022539455.1 Dendrobium nobile
ATGAAAGGTATTCTGCCTAGACTTATTTCTGAGGAGCAAGCTGCTTTTGTTCCTGGTAGATCTATTTCGCACCATTGTTTGTTGGGCCAGGAGATAATAAATAAGCTGAAAGTTTCTAAAGCTAGTACGGGGTGGTTTGCTATTAAGGCCGATATGGAGCAGGCCTATGATAAAATGAGCTGGCGGACGCTCGAAATTATATTGGAGAGAATGGGTTTTCCTCAACGTTTTTGTGGTTGGGTGTTGAGCTGCGTTCGTGCTCCCCGCTTCTCTATTCTCGTCAATGGCCAGCTGACGGAGAGTATTGTGGCCGGTTGTGGCTTCCGGCAGGGGTGCCGATTATCCCCGTACTTGTTCATCATCTGCTCGGAGCTTCTATCGTTGCATTTCCATCAGAACTTTCCCGAGCTGGGTGTTCAGATCCGGTCGGGGGGACCTATGGTCTCCCACCTTCTTTATGCTGACGATGTTTTGTGTTTTGCAGGTGCCACCATCCCTAATGTATGGAAAGTTTTGTCGATCCTAGGGGATTACTGTGCCTGGACGGGGCAGAAGATAAACAAGAACAAATCAACTATTTTGTTTGGTAAAACCACTGCTTCCTCTACCAAGTCCCGTCTTGCTAGGCTTGCGGGATGCCATATGGTGGAGGAAATGGAGTACCTTGGGATCAAGCTCGCGCTGAGAAGACTGAGGAAAGTGGACTTTGGTCCGCTGCTGCAGAAGATTCGGAGCCATACCCTCTCTTGGGGTATTCGTCACTTATCATTGGCCGGTAGGATCACCCTGATCAACTCCGTGTTACTCCCCCTTTCTATTTATGCTGTGTCTCACACTTTGGTGCCTCGGGGGGTTCTGACTGAAATTGAGAGGATCTGCCGAAGTTTTCTTTGGGACCGGGACGCTGAACATAGGAGCTTGCACTATGCGTCGTGGAGGAGCCTCGCTAGGCCCAGGCGAGTGGGAGGATTGGGTTTTCATGATAGCAGCAACTGGACTGGCCCGCTAAGGGCGAGAATCACCTGGGATTTCTTAAATAAGCCGCAAAGTCTTCTTAGCAGGTGCATGGTGCACAAGTACGGGGGGTGGCCTTGGGCGCAGGAGCACAAACGTGGGCATTCTGCTGGATGGAAGGTGATCTGCAGTGGGCGGCAAGCCTGGCGGGCTGTGTTAGGTGGAGGATATGCACGGGCTCGGATGTGGATGTGCTCAATCATGTGTGGATTTTGGACATGGCCATATCTCGTTGGCCCACATTTTGCAATGTCGATATTGCTCAGGATTGCACTGTTGATGAATTCATTACGGGTGAACGGAGCTGGAACAAACCACTGCTTTTGATGTTCTTTGGTGAGGCGTTGGTTGATAGGATCTGTGATGTTAAAATTTGGACGGAGCTTGTGGCGGATACTCTCGAATTGATCAAATGCCCCCTTGGCTCTTCCGTCTCGGCTATCTGCTACAACAATGTGTTCCATGAGGAGGAGGATCCCAGCTGCCCCATCCTGAAACTTGGATTGAGGCCCCATGTTAGGATCTTTTGGTGGAGGGTGTATAAGGATTTGATCCCTACTGGATCATGGCTGGCTCGCCATGGCCTTTCATCGGATGTGGCTTGCCCTTTGGGCTGCAATCAAGAGGAGAACAGGGACCATATTACAACGCGGTGCAGGCGGCTTATGGAGGTCCTGGGCTGGCTGGCGAACTGGGGCTTCACCACTCCCAGGTTCTCTTCATTCGACGAGCTCCAGTTTGCTTTAAGGGGTGCTGCTACGGCCAAGGACCGCTGGGCGGTTTTATATTGCGGGGCTGTCTTTCAATGTTGGGGTAACAGGAATGCAATCAAGTTCGGCAAGACAACTAGCTCCCCTCGGAAGATGGCTGCTAACATTATCGGCTCCATCCAGCAGTGTTTCTTTTCGCACAGCCTGGAGCAACGGTTCACCAACCAATCCTTTGGATTGTCTAGTCTCTACTCTTGGTGTCCCCCCCCACCCCTACGGGTTGGCTGAAAATTAATGTGGACGGAGCCTTGCTCCGGTCTAATGCTGGTGGGATCGGAATTGTTATCCGGGATTGTCAATGCAGGGGGATTGTTGCGGCTGGTTGGAGTATAACGCATTGGGATAGCACGCAGGTCGAGATGATGGCTGTGAACTATATTGGAAAGCTTACCCAAGACTGGATGTACGAGGTCGAGGGAGTTGTCATTGAGGGGGATAATGCCAGCGTTATGGATTATTTGCAGAAAGTCAAGCAGCAAGAGGGGTGGCGGGTTCGGCCGGAAGATGGGGACACGTTCGATTGGATGATGCTGTTTCGTAAGGTGGTTTTTGTCCATACCTTTAGACAGTATAACAAGGCGGCTCATTTTTGTGCTCAAAGAGCAATTGATGATAGTTTTGTTTGGGATATACGAGATACTTTCAACACATGTATTCCTCAAGCTTTTTTTGACATCCTTGAGGATGATAGGAATAGTTTTGGCCCCTCATAGGGACATTTTTTGGGGTTGGCCTTTTATTTTTCTTGTTCTTTAAAATGGGTAACTGTTTATGAATGCAAATGCAATGTTCAGCTCTCTCTCTCTCCCTCTAGCTCTCTCTCTCTCTCTCTCTCTCTCTCTCTCTTACTCTCTCTATTGCTCTCTCTTGCTCTATCTTGTTCTTTCTCTAACTTGCTCTTTCTCTAGCTTGCTCTCATTCTCTCTCTCTCTCTCTCTCTCTCTCTCTCTTGCACTCCCTTGCTCTTTCTTGCTCTCTCACTCTCTCTCTCTCCCTATCTCTCTCTCTCTATCTCATACTCTCTCTCCCTCTCTCTCTCTTGCTCTCTCCCTTTCTCTCTCTCGCTCTCTCTTGTTCTTTCTTGTTCTTTCTCTATTTTGCTCTCACTTGTTCTCTCTTTCTCTTGCTTCCTCTCTCTATCTCTCTCTCTCTCTCTCTCTCTCTCTCTCTCTCTCTCTCTCTCTCTCTCTCTCTCTCTCTCTCTACCCCTCTCTCTCTCTTGATCTCTCCTTTGCTCTCTCTTGCTCTCCCTTGTTCTTTCACTAGCTTGCTCTTTCTCTCTCCTTCTCACCCTCTCTCCTTCTCTCCCTCTCTCCCCCTCTATCTCTCTCTCTGCCCCTCTCTCTCTCTCTCCCTCTCTCTCCCCTACACTCCCTTGCTCTTTCTTGCTCTCTATCTCTCTCACTCTCCCTCTCCCTCTCTCTCTCTTGCTCTCTCCCATGCTCTCTCTTGCTCTTTCTTGTCCTTTCTCTAGCTTGCACTCACTTGCTCTCTCTCTCTCTCTCTCTCTCTATCTCTATCTCTCTCTCTCTCTCTCTCTCTCTCTCTCTTGATCTCTTGATCTCTCTCTCCTGCACTCCCTTGCCCTCTCTCTCTCTCACTATCTCCATCTCTCCCTCTCTCTCTCTCCCTCTCTCTCTCTCTCTCTCTCTTACTCTCTCCAGTGCTCTCTCTTGCTCTATCTTGTTCTTTCCCTAACTTGCTCTTTCTTTAGCTTGCTCTCACTCTCTCTCTCTCTCCCTCTCCTTCTCTCTCTCCCTCTCTCTCTCTCTTGCACTCCCTTGCTCTTTCTTGCTCTCTCACTCTCTCTCTCCCAATCTCTCTCTCTCTATCTCATACTCTCGCTCTCTCTCTTGCTCTCTCTTTCTCTCTCTCTCTCTCTCTATCTCTCTCTCCCTCTCTCTCTCTTGCTCTCTCCCTTTCTCTCTCTTGCTCTTTCTTGTTCTTTCTCTATCTTGCACTCACTTGTTCTCTCTCTCTTGCTTTCTCTCTCTCTCTATATCTCTCTCTCTCTTTCATTCTCTCTCTCTCTCTCTATCTCTCTCTCTCTCTTAGATTTTCTTAAAGATTTTAAACAAGTTGTTTTCTTTGGCTAGAAGAGATTGTAATAAGTTAGCCAATGTGTGTGCTAACCATGCTATTAGTTCAGATTTCTTTTGGAAGGATCTGAATGATAGTAGTATTCCTCCTTTTATTAATTTATTGAAGGAGGAATTTATTTGTAATTAGTTGCTTTAATAAAAGTATTGCTCTTTGCATTTTCTAAAATAAAAAAATCAGAGTTGTATTATTGATTGTATTATTAATGTGTTAATAGATTTGTTTTGTCTTAATGAATTTGTTTTGTATTTGATTAGTTTATTTTGAAAGACTTATTTATAATTTAAGACTTATTTTTTATCAAGAAAATGGATACAAAATGAAAGAAATCTAAATACAATACTTAAGCCTTTTAAATGACTTCTAAAAACATGAGAAACAATAACAAACTTGATTACTTAGATGGTGAGCGATATATTAATGAAATAGTTTGGGTAAAAAACTATGAGAAATTGACGCAAACTAGTAATAAAAGGATAAATAAAACTATTAAAGCACCTATCACTCCATAATGCCTTTAGTGTAGGAAAAGACATGTAAGGACCTATCATAGGGTGACTGGATAATATTTTATATGTGGTCATTTTGTGCACGAGATGTCAAAATGACCATTACATGGATAAGGATCAAGATATGCTTAGATTGATTGTATACCATTGGAATTAGTGAAAGAGTCATCTGAAATACCTGATATGACTGGTATGATTTATTTTATTATTTTAAATTGAGCTTTCTAATGATTTCATTGATCGATATTTGATATAGGTATTTTATTTACAAATTAATGTTGATTCAACATATTATAGATCCAATATTGTGTTAAAAATGTTCTTTCTCTAATTGACTGCTGCAGAAATATCAAGGACAATATTATTTTAGTATGGGAAGATTATAATAATCCAAAATATGAAAACATACTTTGAAATATGAAAATCTAAAATCATTGTTTGAACTAGAGCACAGTTGTACTAGCTCTTGAGTGCTACATTGTTAAGTTTGAGAGCATATCGGTGCTAGATACCGCTGCCACAGTATTGGAGTCTCTGTTCCATAATAGATATGATTTCTACATGAGATGTTGGTTTGTCGGACTGCTATTGCACTAGGCCACTAATAATTTTTTTTATATATACATTAAGAAGGATAAGAAGAAAGAAGAAGAAGAAAAGAGAGGAAGAGATAAAGGTCTTCAGATGGTTTTGTCCATTGTTTCCTTTATGAAAACTATTTTATTCATTGTAAGTAACTATTCTATGACTTCTATTTTCAATGATTTTAATTTCTATATATTTTATCAATCCTAAATCTATTGAAATGTATTATCTCCTTATTTTGTAAGCTTTCATAGCATAAATTTTGATATGTATGTTTGAAAATATTGAATAATATGATATTATTTTTTTATATTTTTACTAGTTAAATTTGTGTATAGAAATTTTTGAGTAAAATGACTAGGGAAAAAGGTATATATAAAATGGCTTGCAAAGCAATGTATAGTGATTTGATATAATAATATTAAAAATATGATAAGGAAAAAAATAATTATAATGGATTAAAGTGAGATAAAGAAATATCAGAGGGAGGAAGAGTGAGTGAGAGAGAGTGAGGAAAAGATACAGAGATATTATGAGAGAAATCGGAAGAGGGAGAGAGTATGCAAGAGAGAAAGGAAGATACATAGAGGGAGAGAAATAAAGAGTAAGGGAAGGAGAGTGAGTGAAAGAAATAGATGAAGTGATAGAAGTAGATATAGAGAGGAAAGATGGATAAAATACAACATATATATGATAGAAGCAAGCCAGGCTATGAGAGAGAGAGAGAGAGGGAGGGAGGGATATTGAGGGAGTGAGATAGATAGTGAGAGGAAGGGGGAGGAAAAGAGAGTGAGTAGGTGTATAATGCAAGAGAGAAATATATGAAAGAGGGTGGGAGAGATTGCAAGACAGAGGGAGAGAGAGCGAGAGCATGAGGGAAAGAGAGATAGATAGAGTGTGAGAAGGAGAGATAAATTAAAAGATAGACGGGTAGAAAGAGTGTAAAAAATAGAGATAAGGAGAGAGAACATAAGGACGGTTGAGAGAGCGATATAGAAAGAGAGAGGGAGAGGGAAGGGAAGTGAGTGAGAGATAAAGAGATGTATTTGTAGAGAAGTAGAGAGAGTTCATAACATATAAAGTGGGAGAGATAAAGTGTGTTTGCATGAGAAAGAGAATGAGAGAAAAAGTGGGCTGAGAGAATGAGCGGTATACTTTTAAAAGGAGTGAAACATCTATTTGATGAAGCTATAGATATAGAGAGAGTGATCAAGGAAGAGAAGAGACTGTTTAAGTGAAGAGGAGAGGGGGTAATAGGAAGATAGAGTAATAGAAAGAGAGTGACAGAGGGAGAGGAAGACGGAGATAGAACAAGATCATGAGCGAAAAGGGAGAGAGGGTTACTGAGTAAAATAAAGAAGGAGATTTTGAGAGATAGAGCGGATGGGAGAGAGAGTGTGAGAGTAGAGAGAGGGAGAGAGAGAGTGAGTGAGGGAGAATGATTGAGAGAACCAAGAAAAAGGGAGAGAGAGACCTTTTTTTTATGAAGAGTGCAAGAGAGAGTGAGGGAGATAGTGAGAAAAGGAGAGATCAAGTGAGGGAGAGAGTGAGCGAAGATTTTAAGAGCGAAGATGAGGGTGAGAGAGAGAGAGAGTGAGGGCCAAAGAGAAAGCATAAGAGAGAGGGTAAGAAAGTGGGAGAGAGAGAGAGAGAGAGAGAGAGAGAGAGAGAAGGGGACATAGAGATATTTATAGAGTGTGTGAAATAGAGAGGTGGGTGATAGAGATGAAAAAAAGAGAAGAGAGAGAATGAGAGAGGGTGAGAGGGAAATAGTAGGAGAAAGAGGAAGAGTGCGAGTCAAATTAGGATGAGGGAGAGAGAGAGAGAGAGAGAGAGAGAGAGAGAGAGAGAGAGAGAGAGAGATAGAGAGAGAGAGAGAGAGGGAAGGAACTTATGAGAGGGCTAAATAAGGAGGTATAGGGAGGGTGAGAGAGAGGGATAAAGAGAGATTGAGAGAGGGGAAGTTATATGTAGATTGATAGAGTAAAAAATAGAGTGTGTGCAAGAGGGAGCTAAAGTAGGAAGGGGAGAGTGTATGAGAGAGAGAGAGAGAGGGTGAGAAAGTGAGGTAGGGTAGAGAAAGAGAGTTAGGGATAGAGAGAGTGTGAGAGCAAAAGAGGGAGAAATATCAAGTGAGAGAGAGAGAGTGAAAGAGTGAGAGAATGGCATAATGAGAGCGAGATAGAGTAAGAAAGTGAGAGAGGGAAGGAGATAGAAGAAGGGAGAGAGAGAGAGAGGTAGAAAGAAGAGATAGTTAATAATAGAATGAGTGAGGAAGAGAGTGTGTGTCTAAGAGACTAAGAGAGGGAGAGGGAGATAGGGTAAAAAAGTGAGAGAAAAATCTTTAGAGAGTAGAGAGGGTGTGAGGAAGAGAGAGACACTAATAGAGAGAGTGTGAGTGAGAGGGTGAGAGAGAGATAGAGAGAGCAATAGAGGGATATATATATATATATATATATATATATATATATATATATATATATATATATATATATATATATATATATATATATATATATATATATGTGTGTGTGTGTGTGTGTGTGTGTGTGTGTGTGTGTAGAGGGACAATGCAAAATAACTATTTGATTGAAGAGAGAGGTAGACTGGTAGGAAGGCACTAAAGGAATATCCATCATTATCATTGGAATTTTTGACGGATAAATATACGCCAGAAATGGCGGCTAGAAAACTGGCAGAATATTCATCTATTTTTTTATGGTGGAATTTCAGGTGCAAATATTTTCACTGAAACACCAGCACAAATTCCGTCAGTTTTTCACCGGTATTTTAAATAATATGGTACATATTCCATCGGTATTTACTGACAAAATTATCGGCGCATATTATGTCAGCTTAATTAAACTCGACGAAATGATACTAGCGTAATACTCGTCGGTAAGTCAACCGATGGCTAATCCACCAAAATATATGCGGTAAACAACCTTAGTTCGACCAATCCACCATCTGACTTCTCATTTCTTTCCTCATCCGAGGTATTTCCTTTTCCTTCTCTACTTCTTTCATCTTCGTTCCTTTGCAGGTGTTTGCTCCTTCAACGACGTCATTGTTCGAGTTCGCTCCTTCAACAATGTCATTGTTCGAATTCGCTACTTCAACGATGCCCATAGGTTTAAGATATCTTCTTGCCAAATTAGGAACCAGAGATTCAGTGGCGCTACTACTCAAAAATTTGAATCTTAAAGAAGAGGAAGAAGAAAAAGAGGACACCATGGATATCAAAGTAGTTTAATTGGTGAGGCATGTCAACATTAATAATAATGTCGATTATGATGATGGTGAAACTGATGGAGATTGGTAGCCACCATCTAGATAAGTGCATCGACGCCACCATGAGATTGGGTCAGGCACTAGTAGAGGTGGTCACTCTTTATAAGGAGGGGAAGAAAAGGCTAAGGGGAATCCATTCAATGCAGAAGATGTCATGATTATTGACATGCAATGACAAATGAGATGACAAATGAGATCCAAAGATAGGGAAATCTATCAGCTAAAACAAAATATGAGAGAGATAATGACCCAAATGGCAGTAATGATGTAGAGAACTGCTGTCGTAGGCCTTGCACTCACTTCTCTCCCCGACCTTCCAAACCTCCAAGCGCCTCCAGTCTCAAAAGTGTGACGCAACCATGAAGGTGGTCATGAGGCATAGAATGTCATTTGCGAGCCTAATCTACAGAGCATTGCCAGTTTCTCCGAGCCAGTAATGCATATACAGTTAAAGGGAATAATCACAAAGAAGATCAATGCTATCATAACCATTGATCAGGCTGAGAAATTCATGGGCAAGGGTTGCTCGTATCCTGTTGAATATGACTAAGTGTTATACCTGAAAGGATATTGTGTCAAAGTTTAATACATTCAATGGTAATAACAACCCTATTTGATTGAAAAATTTTAAGTATTAAAAATGTTTAACTATCTTAAAGAAAATTGAAATTAACATTTAAATTTTAAATCTGAAATAAAACGTACCATCAAAAATGATATACCACCTCGAAAAGTAGAAATAAGGTTTCTTAATGAGGTTCATATTTAGAATTATAAATTACATTCAAAGTATCATAGCCAAATTTAAGGAAGAACTATATACGAATGATCATTATTTCTTTTAGTGTACCACCTCATTTTGAGGTGATCATTCAAAATGATGTTCTACTAAATATTTAACTATTATAGTCTAGATGAATGATCATTAATTTCATATTTAAAGTCATGATAATAGAATGATATATCTTCTCGGAGTAAGAAGGTTGTCTTCTCAGTTCTTTTTTAGCTCCTAGGCCTAATGACTTTACATTTGAATTTTCAAAATATTTCTGGGGCATTTTAAAACGTTTTTTTTACATCTATTTTGCATTATTTCTCTTTTTATAAAATGCCTGGGGCTGCTAAAGCTTATGTTATTGTTCTCATTCCTAAAAGTGCTCATGCTTCTTTGATTAATTCTTTTACTCTTATTTCTATGTGCAATGTTTTTTATAAAATGCTAGCTAAAATTTTGTCTACTAGAATGCACAACTTATTTTGCCTTATATTATTCACCTTAGTCTGTTTAGGTTTATAAAATAGAGAATTTCTACGGATAATATTTTATTAGCTTTAGAATTATTGAGGGACTTCAATTGTTAAGATAATGTAAAGTAATATGCTAAACTTTAAATTCATAAGTTTTTTACACTGTTGTTAGATTTTTTTACAACGTAATAGCTTAGGGTCTTACAATTTAATCCTTACAAAATCCTTTAGACTAAGATGCCCATAGGTTTAAATTTAATTGCTCAAGGTTTAGGATCATTACTATTTATTTCATAATTATCCTAAAATGTAGGAGTTATAGCTTCACTTAGAAGTAGACCGAAGATTTTAGTTGGGTAGGTCTTAGTGCTTCTTTAGAAGCTGCCTAATGATGGGTATTATGACCTAGCCCGGTGAGCTAAGTTGCCCGAGTTATGGGTCTTACAACAAAGCCCTATAGACTAGGATACCCAAGTGACGGGTCTAGGGTTATATTACCTCCTAAACATTTCCTTTTGAGGTTGGACTTACAACTTCTATTAGAAGTAGCCGAGGGTCTTATAACCAAGCCCTAAGAACTAAACAAGATAGAGAGAGTGAAATATGAGTGCAAGCGTATCAATTCTTTATATATCGCTACACAGTAATGTCTCGATCCTCCACCCCCACTCTTACTTTTATTAGAGGAAACATGACCATTCTTACCTTTCAAAAGTGTCTCCCATGCTTCCATTTCCAACTTATTAATTCCATCTTGTCTTTTTTCTCTTTTAGTCTATATAGGAGACCATAATTAGAAGTTTTGGGATACACTCCTAACTGATTCTATCACTAAGAATATTGAGAGAGTTAAGTCATATTCTTGGGTGAGTTGTGTGAGGTCAGTCTTGTCAGGCTCGTCTAATCGAGTTTGGGCACCATTTTGTATAAGAGTGTCCAAACTCATTTTCTAGTGAAGATAAGTTCTCTAGAAGAGTTCTAACAAAGCGGGATGAAATGGGGGTGGATGTTCTAAACCCAATTCGACTATATTTGTTGGAAACTGGAAAATATATCAAATCCTTTATGTGAGTTCAAAAATTCAATTCTATTGAAAACAACTAAGGTCAAAAGATCAATAGTTTCACACCAGGCCCTTATTATACTTATTTACAAGGAGGCTATCTTCTCTACTAACGATCTAGTTGGAGCTTTAATGAATAATATTATTTCACTTTTCAGTAATTTTAAGACATCTTTATCGATGAGGAGCATCATGATTTAACACCAATTTGAGGAATTAAACATCAAATTTTCTTCGTAGTTGGTGCATTAATTCCAAATCGACTTGCTTGTATGAGTAATTTTGAGAAGACCTAAGAACTTCAATTGGGTATGTACATTAAAGTATGTTTCCTTGTGCCTAATAGGACAAAACTTAGAGAATGTGTGTGGACTGTCGAGTTATCAATAACATAATGATAAAATATCATCACCACATTATTTGATTAGATGATATGTTGGATGAATTGCATGGTTTCTATGTCCTTACAAAAATTAATTTTATAAATGTATATCATTAGATTAGGATGAAAAAAGGTGATGAATGGGAAAATGTTTTTAAAACTAAATATGGTTTGTATGAGTGGTTAATGATGCCTTTTTGGTTTAACTAATGCTTCAAGCATATTCACGTGTTTGAAGAATCATATTTTATGTGCATTTATTGAAAGATTCATAGTTGTTTATTTTGATGATGTTCTAATTTATAGTAAAAAGTTGGAAGAACATGAAATGCAGTTTCAATCTATTTTAAAAACTCTAAGGTATGAAAGATTTTTTGCTAACCTAAAGAAGTGCACCATCTGCACAGATAAGCTTGGGTTTCCTGTTTTTGTTTTTAATTAAGAGAGGAATTGAGGTGGACGACGAAAACATAAAGGAATTCCAAGATTGGCCAATGCCTACAACAATCAGCTAAGTGACGAGTTTTCATGGCTTAGCTTGCTTCTATAGATAGTTTGTGCATGATTTTTGTAGTTTAGCCACCCCTCTCACCGAATACATGAAGAAAAAAATGTCTCGTTTAAGTGGGTGAAAGAACAAGAAAAGGCATTTAATCTGATTAAGAAAAAGTTAACTAATTATCAACTAAACATTATGTCGAACATCTCCAGTGCATTCTTTGATATTCAAAGAATTATGCATTATTGAATTAATAACATTTCCAGCAATAGGAAGACAACCATAAGTACCACTATCCTCCACCCTATTTAAATTTGCAACAACAACTTCCATCTTATATATTTATTTATTCATCATTACTTATTGCGCACCTCCATATTTTGAGAATATTGAGGGTCCAGACGTGATTAGGCTTTACACAAGCTCCATCACCTCTGCTTGCACCTATCACTTCTACATTTCAATCCCCATCTGATCGAATATCCTAGTACTTGGCATCTAGAGAATTTGAATCCACTATTAATCAGTCATTATATCCAATCTTAGATTCTTTCCATACTTCTATCACATGAGACTCGACCAAAATTATTACTTGCTTCATCAACCATTTTCTTTTTATATCTCATGATCAATTTCCCCATTTTGATAGATGATCTAATCCTAAGGAGGGATCCTCATTCATTTGCTCCAATTGCCTCGTGCCTCATTTTGAATTTAATCCAACTACATTACCAAGAATCTATACAACCGATAAAATATTGGCTTTTATTTTACCTGAATTCAATTACTAGGAAATTTCTCCTTACCAAATTTCTTATAAACTCCACCATCGCCACCTACTTTCTCCCCACCTTGTTTGTTTTAACCTCCTTGTTACTTCTTGAATTGAGAATCAACTACTAATGTTCCAACTGAAGAAACTAAGGTTGATTAAAAATCAACCATTGACTTTCTATATATATCGCTACACCATCATGCCTTGATCCTTCTCACCATTTTTATTTTTATTATAGGAAACATGACCATTCTTATCTTTCAAACGTGCCTCCCTTGCTTCCATTACTAACCCATCGGTTCCATCTTCTCTTTTCTCTCTTGTAGTTTATCTAGGAGACCAAAATTAGTAGTTTTGGGATACACTTGGAGAGGGTTAAGTCATCTTCTCGAGTGAGTTGAGTAAGGTAAGTCTTGTTAAACTTGTCCGATCAAGTTTGGGCACTCATTTGTATAAGAGTGTCAAAGTTCATTTTATAGTGAAGATAAAGGCCTGAGAAGAGTTCTCACAAAGTAGGATAAAATGGAGGTGGAAGTCCTAAACCTAATTCGACTCTATTTGTAGGACACTAGAAAACATATCAAATCCTTTACGTGAGGTAAAAGATTCAATTATATTTCAAAAAACGGAGGTCAAAAGAGCATTAATTTCACACCAGTCCCTTACTATACTTATGTTAAAGAAGGCTATATTTTCTGCTAATGATCTAGTTGGTGCTTTACCGAACAATATTATTTCACTTTGCAAGAATTTGAAGATGTCTTTATCGACGAGGATCTTCATGGTTTACCTCCAATTCGAGGAATTGAACATCAAAATTTTTTCATAGTTGGTGCATCAATTCCAAGTTGACTTGCTTTTAGGAGTATTTTTTAGGAGACCAAAGAACTTCAATTGGGTATGTATATTAAAGTATGTTTCTTCATGCCTAAAAGGATAAAACTTAGATAATGTGTGCTAACTGTTGAGCTATCAATAACATAATAATAAAATATCATCGCCTCATTCCTAGATTAGATGATATGATGGATGAATTGCATAGATTATGTGTTTTTACAAAAATTAATCTTATAAATGGATATCATTAGATTAGGGTGAAAAAAGGCGATGATTAGAAAACTATTTTTAAAACTAAACATGGTTTGTATGAGTGGTTAATGATGCTTTTTTGGTTTAACTAATGCTTCAAGTATATTTATGTTTTTGATGAATCATATTTTACGTGCATTTATTGGAAGATTTGTAGTTGTGTATTTTGATGATATTCTAATTTATAGTAAAAACTTGGAAGAACATGAAATGGATTTTAAATATATTTTAAAAACTCTAAGGAAAGAATTTGATAATTTTAAGAAGTGCATCTTTTGCACAGATAAACTTGTGTTTCTTGTTTTTGTTTATATTAAGAGAGGAATTCAGGTGGACTACAAAAACATCAAGGAATTCCAAGATTGGCCAATGCCGACAACAATCAGCTAAGTAAGGAGTTTCGATGGTTTAGCTTGCTTCTATTGATAGTTTGTGCATGATTTTAGTAGTTTAGCCACCCCTCTCACTGAAGCCATCAAGAAAAAAATGTCCCGTTTAAGTGGGGTAAAGAACAAGAAAAGGCCTTCAATTTGATTAAAGAAAATTTAACTAATTTTCAACAAAACATTATGTCAAACATCACCAATACATTCTTTGATATTCAAAGAATTTTATATTATTGAATTATCAACATTTCCACCAATAGGAAGACAACCACTAGTACCAATATCCACCACCATTTTTACATTTACAATAATAACTTCCATCTTATCTATTGATTTATTCATCATTACCTATTGCGTACCTCCATATTTTTAGAATCTTGAGGGTCTAGACATAGTTTGGCTTCATACAAGCTCCATCACCTATGCTTGCACCTATCAATTTTTCATTCCAATCCAAATCTAATTGAATATCCTGGTACATGGCATCTAAGGAATTTGAATTGGTAACTAATCAGTCATTATAGCCAATCATAGAATATTTTCATACTTCTATCACCTGAGACTCACCCAAAATTATTGCTTGTGTCATCAATCCTTTTGACTTTATATCTCGTGATCAATTTTCCCATTTTGATAGACGATCTTATCCCAAGCAGGGATCCTCGTCCATTTGCTCCAATTGCCCCGTGCCTCCTTTTAAATTTAATCCAATTACATTACCAAGAATATATACAACTGATAAAATATTAGCTTTTCTTTTACCTGAATTCCCTTGCAAGGAAATTGCTCCTCACCAAATTTCTTATAAACTCCACCATCACCACCGACTAACTCCCCACCTTATTCATTTCTACCTCCTTGTAACTTCTTGTATTGAGAATCAACTACTAATGTTCCAACTGAAGAAACTCAGGTTAATTAGAAATCAACCCTTAACTTTCTTCATATATTGCTACACCATCATTCCTTGATCCTCCACCCCCATTCTTATTTTTATTCAAGAAAACAAGACCATTTCTACCATTCAAATGTGTCTCCCATGCTTCCATTATAAACCCAAACTATCTTTGATCCCCACCATTAACTCCATCAAATACTCCCCTTTTACCACCCAGATGTAATTGACAATCACCTCCCCACATGCAAATTTGAAACACTAATCGCAACAGGAACCTCATCTTGAAAGAGAGAAGGTAGAGAAAGCTAGAGAATTAGAGGTAGAGATATTGTAGGAGGGAGAGAGCAAGAGGGTGTAAGAGAGAGTTAGAGAGATATATATATATATAGAGAGTGTGTGTCAGAGAGAGAGATAGAGAGAGTGTTTGTGAGACAGATAGAGAGGGATGAGTGAAAGTTCGTTAGGGAAGATAGGCCCTTTATGAACTGGCCCAAGGCTAATAAAGAGAGAGTTGAATTGGTAAAGAGGAATCTTTAAATCAAAACACAAACCAAAACCAATATCACCTCATAGAAATCAATGATGTAGAAATTAAAATGCAGAAGCAATAATAAGAAAAGAACACACCGAATTTATAGTGGATTGGTCAAATCTCGACCTACATCCACTCCTTGGAGGTACCCTCCAAGTATTGCACTAAAACAAGTGTCTCTCCTTTAGCCTCCACAGCTAGGCGGAGAAGCCCTTACAAAATCACATCCACCTTACTCGGTGCAGCGGAGTCGCCGTGTCCTTTGACACCAAAGAGATCTTCTTCTTTGGTGAACTTTCCTTGAGACAAGCCTTGAATCCGATGGTATTCAGGTGCGAGCTTGCTGGAGCAACAGTGGGGAACCCCCTCCACACTCCCTTGAGTCCCCCCTCACAGGATCTTCTCCCTCTCTCAAACTCCACCCTTTCCTCACTCCCTTTCAAGCTCACTCTTCAAGTTTCCCCCAAAAGAACGAAGCTACAACGGCTGCCAAAGACACTTACACAAGTGTCATGTCAAGCTTAAATAGAAAAGCTCAAAACGAGCTCATTAATGCAAGTTGCTGACATTATCGTCCAAGACGATAGTTATATCATCCTGGCCGATCAGTACAAATTCAGCTCATCGGCCTGGGATGATTTAGGATGATTAGAAGAAAATTGATTATATCGTCCTAGCTGATCTCACGATCATCCTGCACGATTAGTTTAAAAATCATTTTAATCGTCCTGATCATCATCCTGAATTGATGCTGGTCGATGTAAATCATCCAGGATATCATCCCGGCCGATCATACCATCGTCCCGCATAATGTGATTATATCAATCAACCATTAATGCTTTCCAAAGATACAAGATCAATTTAGGCATAATTGAGTTAGATCATCCTTGACGATAGTAATATCGTCCTGGCCGATTTCCTGAAAATAAAGAATACCTAAACTGATTATGGCGGCTGATTCTTTCTGAATTGAGACTATTATCCTGGCTGATACACGTATCATCCTGGCCAATCAGTTTATGATGGCTGCCTTAATGAGGATGCCTTAATTAGGGTTTCCATTTTTTGGATAGATCATCCAGGACGATAAAATATCGTCTTGGATGACGTTACCAAAAATGGAAATCATTTAGGGAATAATAGAAAAACTTTCATGTTACAAATCAATAGAACCCTCACCAAATACAACAGACTCAAGAAAGAAAAAAGGTACAAACTGACTCAGACCTAGTCTACCCAATCTTGAGCTGATCCCAAATTGCAGTCCGATCGTGTGAACCTGAAATGTTAGTACATAAGGCAGTCATAGAGAAATAAAAATGTTTGCTATCATCAAAATCATAAACCATTGATCTGGAATAATGAGGAGGGAAGAAAAGAATGAGAATAAAAGAGAGGCCTAGAGGGAAGGATAATTAAAGAGAGATAAAGATATGTTTGTAAGAAGAGAGGGAGTATTACATAATTTAACGGATGAAAAAGATAAAATTAGAGAGTGAAAGGGAGAGGGATGAAACTTGAGATGAGAGAGATAGGGTAAGAGAGAGAGAGAGAGAGAGAGAGAGAGAGAGAGAGAGAGAGAGAGAGAGAGAGAGAGAGAGAAAGGGAAGGAGGGAGAGAAGGAGAGGTAGTGAGAGATTATAGGAGAGAAAGAGATAGAGTGAGAGGGAGGGAGAGAGAGTAAGAGATAGAGAAGTGGAGATCGATAGAGAGTAGGAGAGGGATAGTGAGAGGGGAGAGATAGAGATATTTAGAGCTGAATATTAGAGATATTTAGAGAGAGTGTGAAGTGGAGAGGTGGGAGATAGAGACCAAAAAAGAGAAGAGACAGAATGAGAGAGGGTGAGAGGGAAATAGAAGGAGAGAGATAAAGAGTGCAAGAGAAATGAAGGCGAGGGAGAGAAAGTGAGAGAGGGATGGAGGGGGAAGGAAAGTATGAGATGGCTAAATCAGGAGATAAAGGGAGGGTGAGAGAGAGGGAAAGTTATAGATAGAGTGATAGAGAAAGAAATAAAGACTATGTGACCAAGAGAGAGCTAAAGTAGGAAGGGGAGAGAGTATGAGCGAGAGAGGGCGAGAAAGAGTAGGGTAGAGAAAGAGTGTGAGGGAAAGAGAGAGTGTGGGAGAAAAAGAGAGGGAAAAATATCAAGTGAGAGAGAGTAAGAGAGTGAGAGAATGGAATAATGAGAGCGAGATAGATTAAGAAAGTGAGAGAGGGAAGGAGATAGAAGAAGGGGCAGAGAGAGAGATAGAGAGAAGAGATAGTTAATAATAAAATGTGCGAGGAAGAGAGGGTTTGTGTGTCTAATAGACTAAAAGAGGGATAGCTGAATGTCTGTATTTTTCACTTAAAAAATAAGTAACAGTAGTTGCATGTATCCTCTCAAGTAAAGAGCTAAACCCTATCACTATCCTCCCTCAACAAATACAAAAGAGTTGGGTGAATTCTCTATTATTAACATCAAAGAAAGTAAAATTATAAAAAATAACAAGGTTGGCGCAGCAATCAGCAGGCTGGTTACCGTCCTTATTTATGTACCAAAATATAACCTGCTTAAACTCCATCAAACATGGAAGATCCGACCCCTCCCAATTTCAGTGGAGCTTATTATGAAGGTTATTTAGGTTTTACAGCCACTTAATTGCTCCAATGTAGTCTCCCTTAATGATAATCCCTTCCATCTCACGCATCCAATCCGTGATAACATCCCGGATAGCAACAACCACCATAATCTCAGCTTGACAAGCATCCCAATGTTAAAAACATTTTCCAGCTACAAGAAAACAAGCTCCAACATGATCTCGAACAACAATCCCAAGCCCTGCCTGATTAGAAGGTTTCAAAGAAGCATCCACTTTAAAATTTAACCAACCTGGAGGGGGAAGCACCATTGTTTGTAAGAAGATAGCCCAATAGTCTGGTTAGTGTCCCATTACTCTAGAATCGAAGATTTATAAGGCTTAGGCAAAAGTGAAAGCACCGTAGAAGCAATAATAAAGGGAGACCTATGCTTCCTTCCATGCTTCATATCATTCCTATCATCCCACACCTAATAAATTACAGAGCAGATATGTCCCATTCTCGGATTCTTATCAACAGAAATATGGAGCTTTTCCAACAGCTCATCAAGAGAGTTAGCATTGGGCATAAAAAACCCCCATTTCTTGAGAATATCAAAAACTTCAATCAGCTTCACACATTGAGAAGTGCAATGGCTTAAGTTCTCTTCAACATTTCATCCCCACAGGCAAAAGAATGTTTTTGAGAGCTTTCTACGAAATAACCAACAATTATTCGGAATAGAATCCCTGAGAAGTCTCCACTAGAAAAAATTTTTCATAGGATGCAATTTCAGTTTGCTCATCTACTTAAACTGGTAATCCTTTACCTCAACATTAGCCCGATAAGCCAAGGCAGTTAACGTCATACTCATCCTGGACTGAGTGAGCTCTAGACAATCAACTCCATCCCCCAGGTTGGTGTGAAAAGCAACAATGCATTGCGCCATAATCTTACCAAAGCACTTCTCAACCAACTCCTCATTCCTCTGCAAAGAGTCCTTTAACAAATAGCTCACCTTCGCATTCTCCACTTCCTGCACATTAACAAAGGTTGGTCATAATGCCAGCTTACAGTCTAGGATCCAATTTATCCTACATTACCTCTATCTGTTGGCCATCCCCAATTCTCCATCTAAGGTTTGCTCTAAGAGCCTTATCTCCATCATAAACCACCTTCCAGGTGATAGAGATTTTTCGGACATGAGTATCTGCCAAAATTTACATCCCGTATCTAGCTTTCAGCACCTTATGCAAAACAGAATTAGAATTTTGGAGCACATCCCAGGCTATCCGAGAACATTGAGGTCCCTCCCATGAAGCTAGACCATGAAAACCTAGGCCACACTGATCCCTTGGTTGGCATAACTCCTTCCAACAAACATAATGCATTCCTCTACTATTAGAATCTTTATGCCAAAGAAACCATTTTCCCAATTTTTCAATAGAATTAATAACACCATTAGGGACTATCGTATGGGTCATCAAATACTTGGTTATAGTAAGAATTGAGGATCTAATCAAAACAGATCTTCCCGCCAAGGATAGGTGCTTCTTTCCCCAAATATTAGTCTTCTAATGAGCATTCTTAATGATTTTCGAGAAGTCAGTTGCCACCAACTTCTTCATAACTAAAGGAATTCCAAGGTATTCAAGAGAATTCACCTTCTTGTATCCCATCAGCTTGGCAATCATCCATTTCTTCCAACAAAGACACCTCTTATTGAAGACAATAGCATATTTTCCACAATTAACTTTCTGACCCGTCTATGGGCTCCGAAAATTCGGCCCCGACCTCCGCTCGCTTTTCTTATTCGGCGAGGGAGTTTTAACTGAATAAGTTCCGAGGTAAATTTTGGAAGGCAGATGGGTTTGTAGATAAGACACTACCCAGAGATTTCGCCCTCATTTGGTGAGGACTTTATGATCTGAGTTCTAGTTTCCTATAGGCGCAAGCCCCTATAGTTAATTACCCCTCCCGATCACGAGAGAGAACTTTCGATTAAGGCTAGTCATCGATCAGATACGTAGAGAATACATGATATCTGACATATAGTAGCAGCAATGAGTTTGGATTTAGAAATTTGATAATTGAGTTTGGTTGTTTGGAAATTTAATATTTAAAAATAGAAATTTCACCACCGTGCACTTAAAGCGGATGGTGGGGGAATGGATGATAGACTCGATCAAGATCCCATGGTTCCGTCGTCCCGGGAAATCGTGGACCCTGGTCTACTTAGTCAGAGGAGGTAGTCGACCCAACCTGACAGAAGGATCCTTGTCGGCAGCCATGGGTTGCTTCGTCCAAGGGGACCTTGTAGACCGGGGGTGAATGTTTGTCTAAGGGGACAAATTTGAATCCACCTTAGCATACAGATGGCTTTGTGCCCTATCGATCATATCCTATTGATTCATATCTCAAGGATTTAACGCCATTAAGGAGCGTATTGGCTCTGGCCATAACAGCTATATGTGGTGTCATTTGGCGGCAAAACCACTCGGTTCAGAGGGCCCCGGGTCATAACCGTTTATCTGCAGTGCCATTTAGTGGCGAAACAGCCGGTTAGAGGACACGTACCACGTCCTTACTGGCAAGAGATTATTTGAGAATGGATCCTAGTGATATTTTCGACTAGGCATTTGACTCTTTGTGAGCTAGAGTTTATTTGAATTTGTCCACCCCGGCAGACTGTTGCGGAGGGTGGATGGATTTTGCTTTAAGTATTTTGATGGATTGATTTCATTTTTAAATGTATGGAATTTGGGTTTTTTTGTGGAGATCTGGATTTTGGGGATTTTTGGATTTTTGTGGATATTTGAGTGGAGCTTTGGAGTATTTGAGAACCCCTCCGGTTGAGATCTGAATTCAACAAGGCCATCATCGGAGTGTTTGGGGGTCATTTTCACATTATGGATTGAACCTTGTCAACTCTGTCAGGCTGTCGACAGAGGATCGGATTTCGTAGGCTTTATGCTCTTGATAGTGAATTCTCATCGTTGTAGGCATTGAAGGCCTAATTATGAATGTATTAAGACAAATATAACGGTTCCCCCAACCGTATATTTGTTTATTGGTTCGAACCCTGTCGACTTCTATTGACCCTATAGAAGGATCGGGTTCGAACTAGAATTCACTTGTCAACACGCACAGCATCCCTAGACGTCACGTGTGTACCAATAACACGCTTGTCGGGGCCCATGCGGGTTGAGAATATATTTTCCCCCTTTAGTGTACCTATGTGTATACAATTTATAGTGTACGTGCGAGGGGGTATTTTTGGAATATTTATAGACGCCTTCTGTCCGCTTGCATAGAAGTTACGGATCCGGTGGCGTGGCATTGTTGTCTTGATATCGACTCTCCCTTTTCTCATTCACCGGGGGTAGGGTTCTTCTTGACTTTGAAGTTTGCTGCCCTGCTTTGGAAAGATCTCCTTTCAAGATCTTTAGTATAGTGGACTTGTGATTTTTGATATTTGTGGAGGCTAGAGTTGTTTCCCTTCTTGAATACAGGATTGAGAAGATCTTGATCACCATTGTCGTAGGTGATATCTACACTTATGCCCACAGTGGTTCGCTATGCTTACGAGGTTTTCACTGTTGTTATCCACAAGTGGCTTGTAGTCATTTGCAGGGGACCGTTGTATCAGCTACGAGCTCCTAAAAGTATTCGTAGGAGAACCCTTGCTTTTGCATTGAAACCACCTTTCACCAATCTCAGGTGATTGGACGGTTGTGTCTGTCGTAGGGGCAGATCTTTGGTTGTTATACATGAGTAGGAGTCGTACACCTTTTATGTGCTTCGGGACCTCATCTCCCACTTGCAATTTGTTGTTTAGCTTGGACGATCGTGCATTTTGACTTTGATCTGTTCATTCATCCAAAGCCCCAGTTTTATGTATTCCATCGGTTTGAGCTCAAGATAAGCCTCAAACTCTAGTGATCTTGAGAATCAAATCTCTTATCATTTTAATTAGAGTTTAAGTTATATTTTTTTATCTGTATTTGTCCAGGCATTGAGTCCCAGCATAATTCAAACTCAAAATGAGTTTCTTCCACTTGTCCGAATCTCCTGCAATTCTTTGAAATCATCGGATTGAGTCAAATGATTATAAATTCAAGTGCATAAGTTCAACTGCTTGTTCAAGCTCCTCTGAAGTCCAAGCTCAATCTTGTGTTCAAATGATCTGAATTTGAGTTCAATTTTGATTTTATTTCATTTGGCCTTTAGGAGTCATTTGAGTTTTGTTGATATTTGGGTCCACAAGTTATGAGTCAAAGTTCACCTCGCAAGTTCAAGTTCATATTCTCTGTGGTCCAAGAAGGATTCAAGTCCCCTGTTGTCCTTGCAAGTTAATTGCAAATTCAAATTGTTCAAGTCATGATTGCTTGAGTTCAAGTTCCCTGTTGTCCAAATTGCAGTCCCTTGAGTTCAATCATGTTCTAGTTCATTTCAAATTAGAATTGAATTTATTTGGGTTCAAGTTCACTTAGATTGATTGAATCAAGTCCGAATGTTCACAAGCTGTGTCCAGGTTCGATCGTCCTTTGAGTTCAAAAAGATCCGTGCAGCAACATTTTCACCCAAAATTTTGGCAGCCTTCTGGCGTATCACCCGTTTAGGGGAAAACTACGGAAAACTGGGCCTATCCCACCACGCTAAGAAAAGCGTGTATGGTAGGTGCCCTCTTTCGAGGACACCGCGGCCGTGTATTTTTGATCCCCCACCACGCTAAGAAAAGCGTGTATGGGTATTTTGAAAACATTTTGCAAGAAAATCATTTTTTTGATAGTATTTTGCAAGAAAGACAGTTATTTCCCCGCGAGCGGGTACTTATGGATATCCCCGCTTTGTCGTGCGCATCACACCAGGATCCCTTCCCACCACGCTAAGAAAAGCGTGTGTAGGCGGGGTTTCCAAGGCGATACGAACTTCGAAGAAGGAATTAGGTGATTACCCGCTTCGTCGCAAGCGTCGTGCGCACTCCCTCCCACCACGCTAAGAAAAGCATGTATAGGTGGTCGTTTTGTCTCGACGAATGTGTTGAAACGGGTTCTCGGAGTTTTAGGGTTTAGGAGTTATACCTTGGCGGTCGTCGGCGTTGGCTCGAGGATCGAGGGAGAGGGAGGTACTTTTATAATTAGTATTAGTTAACCAAAATTAATTAAGTAATTATTCTTAATTAATTATTTATAAATAAAAATAATTAAATAAAATTCATTAAAATTAATTAAAATGATAAGTTATAATTAATTCTAATTAAATTAGAATTAATACTAACTTATTAATTAATTTTAATAAATAGTAATTAATTAATAATAATTAATGATAATTAGTTTTATAAATATAACTAATTAATAATAATTATTATAATTAATTTTAATTAATTAACATAATTATAGTTAAAATCATATTATATATATATATATTTATAATATTAAAATCCCTTTACGGGATTTGGCTAAAGAAGGCGTGAGGGGTGGAATTACCCTCACGGTAGGCGTGCTCCCGTTCTGGCCTCCGATCCAACTGATAGGGAATGTCGTCGGGGGAGATGGACTCGGCTTGCAAGGGAGGAGGTAGGCTGGTCTTTCTCCTTCTCTCTCTCTCTCTCTCTCTCTCTCTCTCTCTCTCTCTCTCTCTCTCTCACGGGATATGGTCGAAGGGGTGCGAGAGGCAGCGACGGGTAGAGGAGATGGGTTCGGCCGACTGGAGGTTCGGTCGTGCGGGAGGTGTTCGGCTGAGTGGGGATCGACGTCCGACAGGGAGGTCGGTCGGGAGAGAGCAGCAGTGGGAGAGGAAGATGGGATTCTCGTGTGTGGAAGAGCAGGAGCAAAGAGGGATCGGGGGCTTGGAGTTCGGCAGAGACAGTGGAGACCGGGCTTGAGGAGGAGTTCGCGTCGTGTGTGGAGCGAAGTCGAAGGAGTAGCGAATGGGAGGGTTTCCTTCTCATTTTAAAGGCAGAGGAAGGAGCGGGATCGAGGCGAGCTCACGGGATTTACGCAGGAGATGCGGAGATGCGACGCGAACGGCGCCGAACCAGCGCGATCTCGGCATGATTCGAGGATCCGACGGGTATAAGGTTTGAACGTGGGATTTTTTTGGCTTCTCTCTTTTGCTCTTTCGGGTTTCATCCGGAGGTCAACAAATGCCCCCCAACAAATGTGGTTTGCGTCTAGAGCGAATCATGTTTGTTGTGAGCTGTTTGGCCTTGTAGATCTCTAGATATTTATTCTAGATGTCACACAAGGTATTTCATTTAGTGGATCTCCAAAAATTTATTTGGATGTCACACTACGATTTTCATTTAGTGGATCTCCAAAAATTTGTTTGGATGTCACACTACGATTTTCCTTCTCCATAGATCTCTTGGATGTATCAATAGATGGCTGAGATATTGATTTCTTTTACCCTGTGCTTTGTGCTGCGGACATTGATGGAGAATTGCCTAATTTGTCTTTGCTGACTTGTTAGGTGATTTTTTTTTGTACCTTCGGCCCTATGCTTCTAACTTTGGCGGGCTTGTTGAAGGAGTAGATGCCGATGACCTAAACCCTTAGGTTTGTATTAGGTCGGTGGCGAAAAGTCATCGGTCCAGAGCTTTGTGCATAACGGACTTGTTGATGACAGAATCCACTTAGTTCAGCCTTGAGCTTTGTGTGAACTTTGGGATAATTTTCTTCGGTCCTTTGCTTTGTGCTTTGGTGGACTTGTTGAAGAAAAATTCCTTCGATCCTCGCTTTGTGCTTTACGGATTTGTTGAAGGATTTGCAGGTTTTGAATTCAGTTGATAGTACCGAACGTAGGTAGTATCTTGATCCTTAAACACTTGAGAAGACTTTAATCTGAATCACTTGAGTTCATCAGATCGGGAGAGCTAGAATTTGACAGCTCTTCGTCCTCCGGTTGCTGAGATGGGGCTCTACTGCGACCTTTCTTATGGCTTGTTGAGTAGACGGAGCTGCCAGCGATCCGGTCATATTTGGGCTTGTTGGATCCGACCTCTTACACCCATTCAGGCTTCAGACTTGAGCTATGGGAATTGCGATCCCCAATGCTGATTTTGCTGAAGTTGGCAGATTTGGAGTTATCCTTCGTGGTTTTGGATTTTGGAGCCTACGAACATTTGGTAGTTGCTCGAGACTCAGCTTCCCATTAGAACTTTGATTCTTCAATCATTTAGGAGAATTTTGCAGACTACGATCACTCGAACTAGTCGAGTCAAATTGGCCTTCGTTCTTCCTATAGTCCCTACAGACGGGTTGACGAAGTGGGGGTTCCGCTACTACGACCTTTCTTATGGCTTGTTGAGTAGACGGAGCTGCCAGCGATCCGGCCATATTTGGGCTTGTTGGATCCGACCTTTTACACCCATTCGAACCATAAGCTTCAGGATGTCGGAAGACTTCAAGCTTTTCGGCTCAATTTGTAGGAGTGTGTAGCCACAAAAGTCACTTTCTTGACCTTTGAGTCTTGGTTTATTGGAGAAGACGATGTCTCTAACATTTGAAAGATCGCCTGCATATACTTTGAAGAACAAATATTTATATTCTTTAGCACAAAAGAATATATGAATTGATAATTTTAAATATTTATTCGGGGATCTCGGCATGCAGCGCGATGTCGACACGAATAAATATTTAAAATGTCCCCTGCCTCGCAGGGACATTTCAGAATGGCTTTGATTTGGAATTTGAGATTTTAAATATTCATTTGGGGATCTCGGCGGGTAGCACGATGTCGACCCAAATGAATATTTAAAATGCCCCCTGTCTCGTAGGGACATTTTGGATAGGCTTTGTATTTTTGAGATTTTAAATATTTATTTGGGGATCTCGGCACGCCTCGCGATGTCGACCCAAATAAATATTTAAAATACCTCCAGTATGATGGGAGATTTTGAAATGCATTCTTGTTATGCAAGAGAATTTCAAAATATAAGCATGTATTGATAAATATGCATGTAAAAATTTGATTATCATAAAGTACATTGGCCATGAAATTTTCATGCCTGATACATCTTTAGATGTCGACCGTTGATAGGTGGCATAGGCCTCTGACCATTCAGATCGATCAACTGATATGCTCCTCCTTGGTACACTTTCTCAATGACAAAGGGGCCTTCCCAGTTTGATACAAATTTTCCACCGATTTTTCGATGCGGGATGATTGGTCTTCTCAGCACCAGGACCAGTTCCCCTTCTTGAAATGTTCGAGGGCGCACCATCCGATCAAAGGATTTTGCCATTCTTCCTCGATAGATTTCTAGGTTTTGTTGAGCTTGTAACCTGAGTTCATCAAGTGCGTCGAGCTCTTCCATTCTGAGGCGGGCATTTTGTTCCTGAGTTAGATCATTCTGAACTGCTACCCGGAGTGATGGTAGTTCAATTTCTAGTGGTAACACGGCTTCAACACCAAATACCAAAGAGTAAGGAGTGGCTTTGGTTGGCGTTTTGTATGTTGTACGGTATGTCCATAGTGCCTCTGCCATTTTCGTATGCCACTCTCTTTTGTTCTTGGTGAGAATCTTCTTCAACAATTTCACCAGTGTCTTGTTGAAGGCCTCTGCCAATCCATTTGCCCTTGGATTGTATATAGATGAGTATCGCCAATCTATTTTATGTCGATCAACAAACTTGTAAATTTTTGTACTCTTGAATGCAGTACCGTTGTCTGAGATTATCCGGCATGGCACACCAAATCTATAGACAACATTGTGGGTGAAAAAGTTGATCACATGCTCGGATGTGACCTCTCTGAATGGAGCTGCTTCTGCCCACTTGGAAAAGTAGTCTGTTGCTGCCAGAATAAAGCGGTGTCCCACTGAAGACGGTGGATCTATTGGACCGATAATATCAGTGCCCCAGCATTCGAATGGCCAGGATGCTATTGTTGGGTGCAGTGGATTTGGAGGCTGATGTATAACATCACCGTGGATTTGGCACTCGTGGCACCTCTTAGCATGGTCAATACAATCCCTAACCATAGTTGGCCAACAATAACCCTTTCTTTTGATTTTAGCGGCCATTTTAGGACCTGACTGATGTGCTCCGCAAAGTCCCTCATGGACTTCTGTCACCACTTTATCAGCTTCCTTGGTCCCTAGGCACCTTAGCCACATTTGATCAAAGGCTCGTCTGTACAACATGTCATTGACGAATGCTTATCGCAATGCCCTTTTTCGGATTTGTGCGGCCATAGACTTTTCTATCGGGAGTTTATTTTCCTTGAAGTAGTCAATGAATGGCTGTCTCTAATCATTTTCGACTTCAATATCTAAACAATGCCACCACGATTCTGAAGCTTGACTAGCTTTACGTCTCTTGGCCACGTGATATTCTTCTGGAAAATTCTCCATAACAACCTGATGGAGGGGTTGAGGGTCAACTGGGGTTTCATCCTGCTGACTCAAATATGGAATTCCTTCTGCTCTCGAGAATTGTAATAGAGCGGGCTCCAAGATCCTACGAGTGTAAACTCCGATGAATATAGGACTCTCCTCATTGATGTTCGCCATTTCTTTAGCTAATTTGGCCAGACAGTCTGCTTTAGCATTCTGTCCTCGAGGAACTCGATCCATTTTGACATTTGGTACTTGCTTCAGAAGCTCGAGGGCTCGTCGGTGATAGTGGGCTAATTCAACTTTACCAACTTTATAAATGCCGAGGACTTGATTTATTACGAGCTGAGAATCACCGAATATTTGGAGATGTTGGATTCTAACATCGATCGCAATTTCCAGCCCCGCTAAAAGAGCTTCGTACTCAGCTTCGTTATTGGTCCGAGGTTCAGTCAAACTGAATGAAAATCTCATTATACCTCCCTCAGGTGCTACGAAAATGAGTCCAATACCAGCTCGAGCCCTTGCAATATTTGGAGGTCGGACAGGTCTAATAGATGATGTCCCATCAAAGTACATCTCCCAGAACGGTAGCTTTTCATCCTCCTCGCACTGCATTATTTGCTCATCGGGCAAATCATCATTTAATGGGGAATCTGCTGGGATCGGATGTGCAGCAAGAAAATCTGCCAATGCTTGACCTTTCACTGCCTTTTGTGGCATGTATATGATTTCAAACTGCAATAACAATACTGCCCACCTGGCTAGACGACCTGTCAACGCTGGTCTTGTCATCAAGAATTTCAGCGGATCGATCTTCGATATCAGGGTGATTTTATGGGAAAGCATGTAGTGGCAGAGTTTCTGAACTACAAAAATCAGCGCCAGACAATGCTTTTCAATTGGGGAATAACGGCTTTCTGCTCCGATCAACCTTCGACTGATGTAATAGAGCGTATTTTCTTTGCCTTCTTCATTATTCTGGGCCAATAGTGCTCCGAGGGACTCTTCTAATGCTGCCGTATACAGTATAAGAGGCTTCCCCGGAATTGGCGCTGCTAGAATGGGCGGATTCAACAGATATCTTTTGATGCTGTCAAATGCTTCCTGGCATTCTTCGTCCCATTTGAAACGGACATGTTTCTTCATTAATTTTGAAAATGGCTGGCACCTACCCGATAGATTTGATATGAATCTCCGAATGAAAGCCAGTTGTCCTTGCAGCGAGCGAAGCTGTCGAAGGTTTCTTGGTGGTGGCATCTCCGTGATTGCCTTAATTTTGTTGGGGTCGATCTCTATCCCTCGATGACGAACAACATACCCCAGGAATTTACCGGAGGAGACCCCGAATGCACATTTGAGAGGATTCATCTTCAGATCAAATTTTCTGATTCTTTCAAATACGATTCTAAGATCTTTCAAGTGATCATTTCGGCCAAGACTTTTGACGACAAGGTCATCTACATAACACTCGACCTTCTGATGTATCAAATCATCAAATATGTGAGTCATCGCCCGCTGGTAGGTGGCACCAGCGTTCTTCAAGCCAAATGACATGACTGTGTAACAGAATATGCCGATGGGCGTCCTGAACGATGTATGCTTTTCATCTTCGGGTGCCATCTTGATTTGATTGTATCCTGACGATCCATCCATAAAGGAGAAAATGTCGTAGTTGGACGTATTGTCCACTAGGAGTTCGGATACAGGGAGTGGAAAATCGTCTTTTGGGCATGCTTTATTGAGGTCCCTAAAGTCAATACAGACACGAATCTGTCCATTCTTCTTCTTCACTGGGACAATATTTGCGATCCAATCAGCATACTTTTCTTCTCTGATGAAGCCTGCCTCTATGAGTTTCTTCGTTTCTGTGATCACCTGTTCTTCAATCTCCAATCTCATTCTTCTTGGAGCTTGCTTGACGGGTGTTACATCCGGTTTGATTGCTAATCTGTGAACTGCTACATCAGGGGATAAGCCGGACATCTCAGCATATGTCCAGGCAAAGCAGTCCCTGAATTCACAGAGAAGTTCTTTTATTTCTTCTATTTGATCCTCGGGTAGGAGAGAACTGATAAAGGTCGGGCGAGGATCTTCTTCGGTCCCCAAGTTGACTTCTTTTAGTTCATCCATGGTAGCTGCCTGTCCACCATCTTCAAGCTCGTCTGGTGCAGGTTCGGCTTCCAAGGGCTGTTCATCATAATCATCAGCTTCGTATGTTTCTTCAGCACCATCTTCCTCGGATTCAATTTCCGTGCATGTGATTGCCCGGCAAGTCTCTGTCCGGAGAAATTTTCTCTTGATGAACCTAATACCTTTATATGCATCTGCATCCTTCTGCCGTAATGGACACGGATTCCTTCCATACCAAAGGCCTAGGCTTGTACGAAGTTGTCGCTTGGTGGTCGGAATATTGACCTGCTTTCGTAGCATTCTTTGAATATTCTTGGTATTGAACCTGGGTAGCCTCGTAGGAAATAATTCATCGGAGTCGATGAACATGCAATCCCAGTCATGATTCTCTTCTTCATGGATTCCCGTAGAATATAGTACATTCCCTGGCACAGTCCCATTTTTAAGGGGAGGAAGATATAGGGTAACTAGTTCTTCAACTTTATGCATCTCGCGCGGAATGATTTCCTTGAAGTGTTGCAAAGGAACACGTGTGACTATAAGTACACTATCAGAAATTGATAGGCTGTCAATTCTTCTAGAGAACACATTCTGCACCGTGTTCATGTAGATGGAGTCGTAGTCATAATCATCACTTGAATATTCGACTTGCCTACTCCATTCGTCTGTGGATTGACATACTTTTCGAGATTTGGCAGGAATAACATCGTCTTCATCTGTGTCACTCCCAAGATGAGGTACATGTTTCTTTTCTTTTGGAATGGTCGGTGCTTTGGGAAGAGTCGGCATTGCCTTCTTTCTCCTCACCTGCTTCTTCTCACTTTCTCGTTCAAGTCGCTTTGCAGCTTTTGAGTTTGATGCTTTAGCTTCGAGGGAGCTCGAAGATTTTTGCTTCTTTGGCATGAAATATCGTGCATCCTCATAAATTGTTGCTTCATGAACTCTAAAAGGCTGAATATCACCAGAGATCCTGAATTCTTCTCCATCTTTGAGATACTTCATACACTGGTGTAATGTTGATGGGACAATGCCATATTCATGCAACCAAGGACGACCTAGTAGCACCTTGAATGAAGTATCCGCATCAATCACATGGAATTTAGCTTCTATGTGGAGCTCTCCAAATACAAGAGGGAGCATGAATGATTCAAGTGTTTTCTGCCCTTTTTCGTTGAAACCATGCACCATCAACTTATCTGGCCCGAGGTGTTCCACATCAAGGCAGAGAGATCTGAGTGCTTTCAAGCTTATCAGATTCACGGAGGACCCATGATCAATTAGGATTCGACTGATAATCAGTTTATCGCTCTCTGCAGTAACATATAGAGGACGATTATGGTCTGCAGTTCCGAGCATCATGTCCTCTTCGGAGAAAGTAATGAATGGCTCATTTCGAGCTTGCAGAACCTCAGTCAAACTACGTTCAGCGAAATACACCTTGTATCTTTCGGGATCTTTGAGAGCCTGAATCAGAGTCTCCCGAAGGTCTTTAGACATTATCAGGGCATCGTATATGCTGAGTTGTGCTGGGATCTTTCTCAGATGGGATAAAATATTATAATCTATCCCATTGGCTGGAGTCTTCTTTTTCATGGGATCTTCAGAGATAATATCATCATTGATAACTATCTCTTTCTCCTTATCTTTGCTGGAGACCCCCTTCTTCGGTGGAGGCGGTAGTACCTTACCGCTTCTTAACTGCACTTGAGCAATCTCTTCCGGTTCAGAGTCATTTAATTGTACATTCTCTTCAGAGTCGGCCATCGTTGCGTCTAGGGACTCATCTGTTGATTCAGAATCACCACCCAGGTTTACATGGCCCATCCGAGATGCTATGCTAGGATCTGATTCGTCTCCCTCTGGAAAATACAAATCCTCCTCCGAACTGTAATCCATTGGCAAAACCATCATACAGGATTCAGAGGGTACTTCTTCTATGCATTCTTCTTTTGTCAATGTATTTGGCGCCACTGAGATGACCCGACATACTTCTGTTGGAAGAGAATTCTCATCATCTTCTCCGGCTTCATCTATCTTAAGCTCTGACATGAAATCAGAGAGCTTGATAGGTCGCCTCACAGTCTGGTAGTACTCATCCAGGCTGTCAATAACCCTCTGAGTTGCAGTCTTTTTCTCCTTAGGCTTTTTCAGCTTGGTCTTCTTCTTGGATGATTTTACCCCACTAGACTTCGAAGTGCTAGCTTGATTGGAGAGTTGTTTAGAAATAAGAGCTCGCACCATCGGTAGTTCCTTCAAATTTATCATAGGCTCAACAGGAGACTTCCACTTTACACCTTGAACTCCTTCGAGCTGTTTTAACATTTTCACAGTTTTCTTTGAGACCGCAGTCTCCCACTGTTCTTCTTGAACTGACTTCTTTTCTCTTCTTCTTCCTTCAACCAGAGGTACGGAAGAGGACGTGATCACCCGAGCTGATTCCTTCTTAGGATGAGACAGCACATTGTCGGATAATGTTATCTCCCCTCTTTAATATTTTCTTTCAAGCCAATCCTTGAAGATGTAGCAATCTTCAATAGGATGGCTGAGTACCCGATGGTATGGGCAATAATTTGGATCACCAGTGTGCTTCGACTCTTCGGACCTCTTGCATTCAGGCAGTTCTAAACCCGATCTCGACACTTGTCAAAATAATTTGGCAACACTCTCCCTTTTGAATGAATATTCTTTATTCATTTTATCTTTAAGGGATTCGGGCGTTCTACACCATCTTGATAAGTTCGTGACTTATCATTTCCCCCTAATATCAGCTTCGGTTGGGGGTTGGGGTTGTAGACTTGCTTAGGCCTTTCTTGATATTGCATCGGCTGTTTGTCTTTATCTACGTTGTAAATTACCTGCTTTTCTCTATCAGCTCTAGAGAAGAACGTAGAGTCGGCCTCACCCCTTCTAGCACCCCGGGCTTTATCCTTTTTGAGCTTATCAGAGTGATTTTCTGATATGGACAAATTCAGTTTTTTAAATTTGGTCACTCTGTCAAGCAATTCTTGAAATGTGTTTATCGTAGCCATGCATAGGAAGGGTTGCATTTTGTCATCAATGTTGCCATTAACAATTGTACTGCATGTTCTTCTTCTAACTGCTGCTCACATTTCATACTTAGATTTCACCAGCGAGTGATGTATTTGGTCACTGATTCTTCTCTTTTCCTCTTATCCAGAGCGAGGTCAGCGATCGTTATCTTCTCTGTTGCACTAGCGAACCTCTTCACGAACATAGATTCTAATTCTGCGAAGGTTTTCATAGAATCATTTGGCAGTTCAACGTACCATTCGAAAGCAGTTGCTGTCAAACTACTAACGAATTGTCGGAAGAGTAGGGCGTCATTTCCTCCTGTATTCCCACAGGTGGCCTTAAACTGTGCCAGGTGCTGCCTGGGGTTGATATTACCGTTAAAGTGTTAAACTTTGGGATCGAATACCCTTTCGGGTATGGTACTTGGTCGTACTCAGCAGGATACGGACGACCTTTACCCACTAATTTTTCTGCTTGGTCAATAGCTATAATAGCCCTGATCCTTTCTGTTATTATTCCTTCCAACTGTGCAGCAGTCACGGGCTCGGAAGTACTTGCAATATTCTGCGGAGTGGGCTGACGGGTGACATTATGAGTTTCGCGACCACCTTCAGGATTACCTCGTACTCCCGAGGCTTGAGGCATTTGAAAATTTGGAGGATCCAGAGGAGGATTGGGCATGGCGCCAACAGCGGCAGTTCTCTGCATCATCTGCATCATTGCCCCCATTTGAGTCATCATTTCAGTCATCTTCTCATTCAACTAAGAGATTTCTCTATCTTTGGCTCTCATTTATCGCCTCATATGTCTTTGCATTTCTGCAAGTGTGACATTCTCGTCAGCGAAGGGATTCTTCTCGGCTTCTTCTCTTTCTTCTTCAGCTTGTGAATGACCACCTCTACCAGTGGTGGACCCAGCTTCACGACGACGTTGATAAACTGGCCTAATTGGCGGTTCTTAATCGTCATCACCTTCATCGTCATCATAGTAGGTTTCATCATTAGTATTGGCGTGTCTCACCATGTAGACCACCTCCATGTCCAATGTGTCATTTATTTCTTTCAATTCTTCTTCTAAATTTCCATCCATAAATTCTTCAATATTTTCGTCCCCTTCAAGGTATTCTTGTATATTTTCATCCTCTTCAAGAAATTCATCTTCTTCGATGTTGTCTTCCCCTTGCATATTTCCTTCATCTTCTAGTACTCGGATCTCCGACCGGCACCGCCACAAGATTTCCGGCTCTTGGTTAGGCACGGGGACTTCTTTGATCAACGGGCTACGGTCAAAGTTGGTCCTTTCCTTTGGAGGAGATGGAGGAAGACGGGATCCCCTGGAGGATTCTCCAAGGTGTCTACCGTTTGGAGGAGTATCATTATGGGTTCTTTTTGGGGCCCATTTCTGATGTTGTTTCTAGATGGGGGCGGATCTCCGGGAAGCTGCACCAGATGTCACGCCCAGATCAGTCCTCCTTTCTCTTCTGTCTTCTTTTTCATTTCTTCGAGGCTTTGGCCTCCAGATTTGTTTTCCTTTCCACCGGGACCTTTCAGCAGTGGATCCCTGAACATAGGGTTCATGTGTCACACCCCGATGTTCACCGCGTGGGTTTTGCTTTCTTTCTCTTCTTTCTGTAGTAAAGGACAGACGTTCCCTTAGCGGGGTTCTTCTAGTCTCAATCTCTAAGGGTCGTTGAAACTTTTTCTTTTTCAGACCTTTCTCCTTTACAGTCTTCAGGACCTGATAGATCCGGGCTGAGAGAGTTTCAGGTTTTTTTCTCTTTGGAGGAGCTGGGACTTCAGGCCATTGCTCCCAAAAGGATTTCTTCAGCTCACCAGTAGAGCTGTTTCTTTTGACCCATTTTAGATCAAAAAATTTGTTCCTAGTGGGAACATTGACTTCGGGCACCAGGGCTGGCAGATTGGAAGGGTGAACAGGGAGTTGTTGATGCTGAGCTCGGAGCTCAGTGTTCATCTTCCTTCTTTGCCTCCTTGTAGGCCTTCCTCCAGATGAGGAGGCCTCAGCATCGTATTTTCCAGGTGCGGATAACCTGGTCGGCAGAGTGGTGGTGTTTCCAGTCACCACGGAGATTCTTCCATCAGCCATAACCCTTCTAGTGGTCAGGGCCTCAGGCTGTGATAGCCTCTCGAATACGGAAAGCCTCTTGGGAGGATCTTCAGCAGTAGGTCGTGGTGCTGGCAAATGCACACGACGGGTAGGAGCTCCGGAAGCTCTTGCAACAACGGCTGGAAAATCAATACTACCAAATTGGATGGTAGCTCCAGTGTTTCCGGTCTCTATAACAGCATTAGCCAGTTGGATCCTGGCTCCTCGTCCCAGCTGGACGGTCATTGGCGTGTTCTGTAGATCCATCTGCATAAATGAAAGACAAGGGTTAGTAATCAGAATCTGATACATCACCCCGCACTTTCAAGATGCAGAGACTTGCACATAACACAAAAATAAAATGGATAAAAATGGTTAGCATAAGCAGATAATAAAATAATTTTAAAACTATACTGAATGCCAAATGAATTTGTCAAATGATCATTTTAGAATATTCAGAGTTTTGAATCATTAAACGATCATTTTGGGAAAACTCAAAATTTTGAGTGTAAGTTGACATGATTGCTACTATAAAACTGAGATGACTAGTCAAAGATGAAAAGAGAAACCAATCCCCAGTGGAGTCGTCAGAAATCTGTGGGCTCCGAAAATTCGGCCCCGTCCTCCGCTCGCTTTTCTTATTCGGCGAGGGAGTTTTAACTGAATAAGTTCCGAGGTAAATTTTGGAAGGCAGATGGGTTTGTAGATAAGACACTACCCAGAGATTTCGCCCTCATTTGGTGAGGACTTTATGATCTGAGTTCTGGTTTCCTATAGGCGCAAGCCCCTATAGTTAATTACCCCTCCCGATCACGAGAGAGAACTTTCGATTAAGGCCAGTCATCGATCAGATACGTAGAGAATATGTGATATCTGACATATAGTAGCAGCAATGAGTTTGGATTTAGAAATTTGAGAATTGAGTTTGGTTGTTTGGAAATTTAATATTTAAAAATAGAAATTTCACCACCGTGCACTTAAAGCGGATGGTGGGGGAATGGATGATAGGCCCGATCAAGATCCCATGGTTCCGTCGTCCCGGGCCATCGTGGACCCTTGTCTACTTAGTCAGAGGAGGTAGTCGACCCAACCTGATAGAAGGATCCTTGTCGGCAGCCATGGGTTGCTTCGTCCAAGGGGACCTTGTAGACCGGGGGTGAATGTTTGTCTAAGGGGACAAATTTGAATCCACCTTAGCTTACCGAGGGCTTTGTGCCCTATCGATCATATCCTATTGATTCATATCTCAAGGATTTAACGTCATTAAGGAGCGTATTGGCTCTGGCCATAACCGCTATCTGTGGTGCCATTGGCGGCAAAACCACTAGGTTCAGAGGGCCCCGGGTCATAACCGTTTACCTGCAGTGCCATTTGGCGGCGAAATTGCCGGTTAGAGGACACGTACCACGTCCTTACTGGCAAGAGATTGTTTGAGAATGGATCCTAGTGATATTTTCGACTAGGCATTTGGCTCTTTGTGAGCTAGAGTTTATTTGAATTTGTCCACCCCGACAGACTGTTGCGGAGGGTGGATGGATTTTGCTTTAAGTATTTTGATGGATTGATTTCATTTTTAAATATATGGAATTTGGGTTTTTTGTGGAGTTCTGAATTTTGGAGATTTTTGGATTTTTGTGGATATTTGAGTGGAGCTTTGGAGTATTTGAGAACCCCTCCAGTTGAGATCTGAATTCAACACGGCCATCATCGGAGTGTTTGGGGGTCATTTTCACTTTATGGATTGAACCTTGTCAACTCTGTCGGGCTGTCGACAGAGGATCGAATTTCGTAGGCTTTATGCTCTTGATAGTGAATTTTCATCGTTGTAGGCATTGAAGGCCTAATTATGAATGTATTAAGACAAATATAACGGTTCCCCCAACCGTATATTTGTTTATTGGTTCGAACCCTGTCGACTTCTATTGACCCGTATAGAAGGATCGGGTTCGAACTAGAATTCACATGTCAACCCGCGCAGCATCCCTAGACATCACGTGTGTACCAATAACACGCTTGTCGGGGCCCATGCCGGTTGAGAATATATTTTTCCCCTTTAGTGTACCTATGTGTATACAATTTATAGTGTACGTGCGAGGGGGTATTTTTGGAATATTTATAGACGCCTTCTATCCGCTTACATAGAAGTTGCGGATCCGGTGGCGTGGCATTGTTGTCTTGATATCGACTCCCCCTTTTCTCATTCACCGGGGGTAGGGTTCTTCTTAACTTTGAAGTTTGCTGCCCTGCTTTGGAAAGATCTCCTTTCAAGATCTTTAGTATAGTGGACTTGTGATTTTTGATATTTGTGGAGGCTAGAGTTATTTCCCTTCTTGAGTACAGGATTGAGAAGTTCTTGATCACCATTGTCGTAGGTGATATCTACACTTGTGCCCACAGTGGTTTGCTAAGCTTACGAGGTTTTCACTGTTGTTATCCACAAGTGGCTTGTAGTCATTTGCAAGGGACCGTTGTATCAGCTACGAGCTCCTAAGAGTATTCGTAGGAGAACCCTTGCTTTTGCATTGAAACCACCTTTCACCAATCTCAGGTGATTGGACGGTTGTGTCTGTCGTAGGGGCAGATCTTTGGTTGTTATACATGAGTAGGAGTCGTACACCTTTTATGTGCTTCGGGACCTCATCTCCCACTTGCAATTTGTTGTTTAGCTTGGACGATCGTGCATTTGGACTTTGATCTGTTCATTCATCCAAAGCCCTACTTTTATGTATTCCATCGGTTCTGAGCTCAAGATAAGCCTCAAACTCTAGTGATCTTGAGAATCAAATCTCTTATCATTTTAATTAGAGTTTAAGTTAGATTTTTTTATCTGTATTTGTCCAGGCTTTTCAAACTCAAAATGAGTCTCTTCCACTTGTCCGAATCTCCTGCAATTCTTTGAACTCATCGGATTGAGTCAAATGATTATAAATTCAAGTGCATAAGTTCAACTACTTGTTCAAGCTCCTCTGAAGTCCTTGCAAGCTCAATCTTGTGTTCAAATGATCTGAATTTGAGTTCAATTTTGATTTTATTTCATTTGGCCTTTAGGAGTCATTTGAGTTTTGTTCATATTTGGATCCACAAGTTATGAGTCAAAGTTCACCTTGCAAGTTCAAGTTCATATTCTCTGTGGTCCAAGAATGATTCAAGTCCCCTGTTGTCCTTGCAAGTTAATTGCAAATTCAAATTGTTCAAGTCATGATTGCTTGAGTTTAAGTTCCCTGTTGTCCAAATTGCAGTCCCTTGAGTTCAATCATGTTCTAGTTCATTTCAAATTAGAATTGAATTTATTTGGGTTCAAGTTCACTTAGATCGATTGAATCAAGTCCGAATGTTCACAAGTTGAGTCCAAGTTCGATCGTCCTTTGAGTTCAAAAAGGTCCGTGCAGCAACATTTTCACCCGAAATTTCGGCAGCCTTCCGGCGTCTCCCCCGTTTAGGGGAAAACTACGGAAAACTGGGCCTATCCCACCATGCTAAGAAAAGCGTGTATGGTAGGTGCCCTCTTTCGAGGACACCGCGGCGGTGTATTTTTGATCCCCCACCACGCTAAGAAAAGCGTGTATGGGTATTTTGAAAACATTTTACAAGAAAATCATTTTTTTGAAAGTATTTTGCAAGAAAGGCAGTTATTTCCCCGCGAGCGGGTACTTATGGGTATCCCCGCTTTGTCGTGCGCATCGCACCGGGATCCCTTCCCACCACGCTAAGAAAAGCGTGTATAGGCAGGGTTTCCAAGGGGATACGAACTTCGAAGAAGGAATTAGGTGATTACCCGCTTCGTCGCAAGCGTCGTGACGCACTCCCTCCCACCACGCTAAGAAAAGCGTGTATAGGTGGTCGTTTTGTCTCGACGAATGTGTTGAAACGGGTTCTCGGAGTTTTAGGGTTTAGGAGTTATACCTTGGCGGTCGTCGGCGTTGGCTCGAGGATCGAGGGAGAGGGAGGTACTTTTATAATTAGTATTAGTTAACCAAAATTAATTAAGTAATTATTCTTAATTAATTATTTATAAATAAAAATAATTAAATAAAATTCATTAAAATTAATTAAAATGATAAGTTATAATTCATTCTAATTAAATTAGAATTAATACTAACTTATTAATTAATTTTAATAAATAGTAATTATTTAATAATAATTAATGATAATTAGTTTTATAAATATAACTAATTAAAAATAATTATTATAATTAATTTTAATTAATTAACATAATTATAGTTAAAATCATATTTTATATATATAAGTTAGTATATATATATATATATATTTATTTATTTATAATATTAAAATCCCTTCACGGGATTTGGCTAAAGAAGGCGTGAGGGGTGGAATTACCCTCACGGTAGGCGTGCTTTCGTTCTGGCCTCCGATCCAACTGATAGGGAATGTCGTCGGGGGAGATGGACTCGGCTTGCAAGGGAGGAGGTAGGCTGGTCTCTCTCTCTCTCTCTCTCTCTCTCTCTCTCTCTCTCTCTCTCTCTCTCTCTCTCTCTCTCACGGGATATGGTCGAAGGGGTGCGAGAGGCAGCGACGGGTAGAGGAGATGGGTTCGGCCGACTGGAGGTTCGGTCGTGCGGGAGGTGTTCGGCTGAGTGGGGATCGACGTCGGACAGGGAGGTCGGTCGGGAGAGAGCAGCAGTGGGAGAGGAAGACGGGATTCTCGTGTGTGGAAGAGCAGGAGCAAAGAGGGATCGGGGGCTTGGAGTTCGGCAGAGACAGTGGAGACCGGGCTTGAGGAGGAGTTCGCATCGTGTGTGGAGCGAAGTCGAAGGAGTAGCGAATGGGAGGGTTTCCTTCTAATTTTAAAGGCAGAGGAAGGAGCGGGATCGAGGCGAGCTCACGGTATTTAGGCAGGAGATGCGGAGATGCGACGCGAACGGTGCCGAACCAGCGCGATCTCGGCATGATTCGAGGATCCGACGGGTATAAGGTTTGAACGTGGGATTTTTTTGGCTTCTCTCTTTTGCTCTTTCGGGTTTCATCCGGAGGTCAACATCGTCTAGTCATAATAATCATTTAATAGGCTCATAATGGAAACAACGTTGCTCCTGCTAGCCTCAGAAAAAACTAAGATATCATCCGCATACAACAAGTGTGATATTTTATCTACATTTCTAATAATTTGAACTCTAAGTTGTCCCCCCTTTGTTTAAAAGGTTTGGTTAGAAGTTTAGATCAAATGATAAACAAATACGATGATAAAGGGCATCCTTGTCGAAGCCCACTCTTCGAATAAATCCAATCCCATTAATCAATATGGTGAACTAAGGCCTAGCAACACATTAAATCTATGAATAAATGAAGTGATCAGAGAACCCCATCTTCATCATCACCATTTGCAGGGGTCTCTAAAGCCATACAATCGTATGCCTTCTCCATATCAACCTTCAATGCCATCATACCAGCTTTCTGAGAAAAATTTTGAAATTTAAACATCATTTCCTGCACAATCAAACCATGACTAGATATAGACCTACCTTGGACAAAAGCTCCCAGCTCTTCACTGATGATGCCACCCAACACTAGTTTGATGCGATTGATCAAAATCTTAGAAATCACATTGTAGAAAGACTGGCATAGACTGATGGGTCTAAATTTGGATAGCAAGTTGGCATTATCTTTCTTTGAGATAAAAAACGTGTCTTTCCAACTTTCACACATAGGGTTAGTGTAAAAGAAATGAAGAATAGCTCTAGTGATATCACATTTAAAATTTTCCTAGTAAAATTTCAGGAATGAAGATGTAATACCATCAATACCTGGTGCTCAATTATTTCCCATACTGAAAATAGCTTGCCAGACTTCTTGTTTAGTTACCTCTGTCTCCAAAGACACCTTCATTTGTTCAGAGATCATATCCTCCTGCTGAAATTCAGGCCAGCTCTCCAACAAGACATGTCTACTCTGCCATTTGAGCATAAAGAATTTTAAGAAATCTTCCTAAATTAGATTTAGCTCTATCATCCTCACCCCACTCAAGTTCTATATTTCTAGAATTATATTTACCCTTCTGCGAGCTGATGCAAATGAATGGAATAAGTGAGAGTTAGCATCTCCTTCCTTAGTCCACTTGAACTTCGCTCTCTGTGTCCACCAAGTCGCAATATGGGCTAACGTTGAATTCAGCTAAACAGCCTTCATCGGTAGTTCTTGATCTTGATCTTCATTAAAACCATCATTAGAACACTTGAGCATTTGAATTTCCTCAATATGATCTTTTAAGGTGTTACTCAATTTGCCAATGTACTTCAACCAGTTGCGGCTCGAGAAAAATAAGGCCTTGAGCGTCCTATGACACTTACGGATCAACACTTCTGCCGACTGCCCATAATCATTCTTAGACCATCTCTTCCAAACAAGCCTCCATATTACAGGGTACATCATCCAGATGTCTTTGAATCTAAACCATTTGTAATCAGGTTTGGGAATGTTTGAAGACAATCTCAGCCACAGCGGACAGAGATCCGAAGCTATACAAAGAAGGAGCTTCACCGTGACCAAAGGAGCCAAACGTAGCCCTTCCAAATTCAACAAAATTCTATCAAGTCTCACCCAAATCTTGTTGTTACCAGTCTTGTTATTCGATCCGGTGAACTTCGGACCCATGAAGCCAAAGTCGTACAGATTATTATCCACCATAAAACTAGCCATTTCCTGAGCTCCAATCAAGAAGCTATACCATCTGCCCCCCTTTCTTCTCAGATTGGTCAAGGTAGCAATTGAAGTCTGCTCCCATGATAACAACGAGTTCAGCATTAATACCCAGGTCAATAGTAGTCCAAAGCATCCGTCTAGCATGATAATCTTTACTAGCATAAACTAACATTGTTACCCATTTCTATAAATTAGTTAACACCAAATGTCCAACTACCACCTGATCCAACATCATAGTGACTTAAAGCTGGGTAACATCCCTCCTCCACAAAGCAAGAAAACCACCAGATCTGCCCACAGCTGGGAAATGAAAGAAATCCCACTCATTTCTAATGAGACCATCCGCCTCATGCCTACTAATATCCTCAACCATAGTTTCCACTAATCCCACAAAAAAACCTCATTACTACCAATGAGGATATGCAAGTAGTGTCATGTTTGCTTCTTATGGACACCCCTACAATTCCAAATCAAAATGGAGGACATTAATGAACAAATAGGGAAGCATCCCCACTGCTTTGATCCTCAACCATCTCTTTTTCCTTTTCCTGGGAAATTCCTCTATGGGTCCCAATTTATTGAGCTCCTTCTCAATTTTGAACCTGTTTGTCCTAAGAATAGACGGTTTCATTCCAACTGTAAACGGTAAAAGTTGCTTAAATCCCATCCTACTCTTCTTGCGAGTAGGCTTCAAATTGCTATTAGGCACTTTAACCTTGCTAAAATCTACCTGCTTAGGAATATTCAAGTTCTATTTACTACCAATGCTCTCCTTATTTCTGCATTGTCAGCAAGCATTCCTTCTCCGGCATTGGGGTACTTGAATCCAGGGGCCCAATTGACCATTAGTTCCCTGTGAACATTCCTCTAGATTAACGTTAATGGAAATTAATCCTTGTTGTGCCTCCTCACTCCCTCCTTTATCACTATTGCCAGCAATTTTTAACTTGCTCCCACCTTGTATTTTAACATTAGATAGAAAAAATTCTTCTTGGTTTGCATCAAGTCCGGCCTCACAAGGCTTCCCGTATTCTGAACTAAGATACACTTGACCGATCCAGCCTACTTCAATTGATCTCTTGTTCTTCTAATCACAGTATCCCCTTGTCCATAAATTTTTTATGGACACAACTCCATGCGACGCCCCACTCTGCCATAACCATAACACATGAGCCCAATGCTCTCATATTCCACCTTTTGGTAGAATCTTCCATTCATGCCAATGACCCAAATCCCTGCCTGATGTTTTTTCGCCACATTCATCCAAACACAAACCCGAGTATATTATCTTCTATCCTAATTTTCCGTATGTGCATCAATCCAGAGAGGAACTCTAATCCTGGAAGCAACCCTGGAGATATTACAAACATCCCAGTACTAGAGAGGAAGATTTGGCATCCTTATCCAGATCGGAGAGAACAATCCTTCCATCGATGCTGGGGTGAAGCTCGTCGTCCATCTATCTAATACAAAAATGTTACCTCCAATGAACCAAAGACCTCCACACAACATTGCATCCCTAGCTTCAACCGATGCAGAAACATAAACAAAATAATCATACCCCAGCATAGTTAGCTGAAACTCACCAAATCATCCCCACTGGCCCTATATTTTTTACTACAACAGGAAGGAAGATGCTCATCTGCCAAGGATTTTTCCCACAACTACTCTTTCCAACATAACCACATTATCCTTAACAAATTCCATGTTGCGATCCACAGAAATCTCATAGGAAGAGATAGTATTTATCTCCTCTAGATGGTGGATCGGGATGTGCTCAGGCTTCCTCCAGGCGTTACACACTTTAACATGAAATAGAGAACATATATTCCCCATTTGAGCCTGACCTTTCCCCATGCTTCTAGTAGGAAGATTTGCATGGGGAATATCACAATCGCCTTGTGTTCCATTCAGAGAGTTATACAGTCCAGAGGAGCTGGAACCTTATCCGTTCACACCTACAACGTCCACATCTGATACTCCAACTTCAGGAATAAAACAATCACCCACCATAGCCACAGAATCTAAAACTACATTACCCGTATTAGCTCGATCAAGATTTACCTCCTTCAAACAAGCTTCATCCTGGCATGGCAGCATCCACACCAAATATCTACTCCATGTCTACCCTACAATCCAAGGTAGAAATGATCTCCTCCATCCCCATCGATGATTCCAACCTTTCGAACATCAGATTGAGTGTCATACTCACTGACGACTTCAATTTCGGCTCCTTAGTCAACTTCAGAGGAGAATCCTCTAACTTTTCCTCTTCAAATCTGATTTGACCGGATCCTCCCTTAGCTATCTATTATGCCATTTTGGAATCCAAGCTCTGTGGCTTGACCTCCTAGCAGGCTTCCAACGATCCATCCGATCCAGTTTTACTTGCATCCTGAGCTTTTCCCTTCAACTTAGCCATCATGGGTTTAGTAGAAGATTGGTCTCCTTTCTTTTACAAACCTCCAAAACTAACACTAGATCACCATCGCTCATTACCTCCTACATTTTCATCACCACCACCCCTGTTATAGTGGGGAGGTGACCTTTGGGTTTAGGGTTTAGGGTTTGGTCACCCCCCCCCCCCACCTTTGGTCACAACAAATTTTCAACAGAGAGAAAAATCTGGGTGAAAATGATGAGTCGATTAAGATAGGGAGTGTGAGATACGATAAAAGAGAGAGAAAAATCTTTACAGAGTAGAGAGGGTCTGAGGAAGAGAGAGAGTGTGAGAGAGAGGGTGAGCAAGTGAGAGGCCAATAGAGGGATATATATATATATATATATATATATATATATATATATATATATATATATATATATATATATATATATATATGCACCAACCTAGAATCGAATAAAACAAAATTTTGAGTGAGAGAGGAAAAGTTGTAATTATAGAGAGGCACAAACATAGAGTGTGTGTGGCATAGAGAGAGGGAGATATAGAGGAGGGAAAAAGAGAGTGTGCATGACAAAGAGAATGAGATCAAAAGTGAGATTGAGAAAATTAGCGATATACTGAGAAAGAAAGTGAAACATCTTTTTGATGGAGGTGATAGTGATAGTGGGAGTGGTAGAGGAAGAGATATGAGTGTTAGTGATAGAGAGAAAGGGTAGAAGGAGAAAGAGCGATAGAAAGAGAGTGACAAAGAGAGGGAGGAAACAAAGCTAGAGAGAGAGAGGATATTGAGAGAGATATGCAGAATAGGGAGGGGGAGAGAGGGAGTGAGTGAGATCGAGAGGGTTAGTGAGTGAGTGAAAGAGAAAGGCAGATCGAGAGAGAGAGAGAGAGAGAGAGAGAGAGAGAGAGAGAGAGAGAGAGAGAGAGAGGGTGGGAGAGAGAATACAAGAGTAAATAAGAGAGAGAAAGATAGACATAGTAAGGAAGAGTTAGAGGGTGGGTGAGTGAGAGAAAAATAGATTTGTATTCTTACAGGGAGAGGGTGAGATAGGGTGAGAAATGGAGAAAGTGGATAGCGAGAGAGAGGGAGTGATAGAGAGAAAGAGTGAATGAGAGGGAGAAGTAGAGAGAGAGAGAGAGCAAGAGAGAGAGAGAGGATAAGAAATGGAGGGATGAGAGAGAGATAGAGTAAGAGAGTAAGAGGGCACGAGGGAGAGAGAAAGAAATAAGATAGAGGAAGAGAGAAATTTTTTATAGAGAGTGCTAGAGAGGGAGATAAAGAGAAAGGGAGATATTAAGAGAGGGAGAGAGAATAATAGAATGTGATGAAAAGAGGAGATAAATGGTGAGAGGGTTGTAGAGTGAGAATGACAAAGGAGATAGGAGAGAATTAGAGATGGAGATGGAGAGATTTAAATAGAGAGTGAAGCAAGAGAAAGGGCGATTGAGGGAGAATTAGAGGGTGATAAAGATAACAAGGGAGAGGGAGAGATAAAGAGAGAGATCTATAGAAAGAGGTGTAGAGAGAGGGAGAGAGTACAACATATATTTGATGTAAGAAAGATAAATTGAGTGAGAGTGAGAGAGAGGGAGAGAGTGATAGATGGATCAAGACAAGGAGAAAGGGAATGAGAGAGAAAGAGAGAAGAGAGAGCTAAAGGGAGAGATTGGGAGATAGTGAATGAGAGAGAGCAAGAGAGGCGGAGAGTGCAATCTAAAAAGAGAGATGGAGAAAGAAGGGATGAGAGAAAGAGAAAAATAAGTTTTTTTTATGAGGTAGAAAGTGTGAGAGAGTGAATCGAGAGGAGGAGATAGAGAGGGATGGAGATATATAAAGTGATAAAGATGATGAGAGAGAGAGAGATAAAGAGAAAGAACGTTTAACAAAGAGAGAGTGGGAGATATTTAGTGAGAATAAGAGGGAGAGAGCAAGAGATATAGAGAGTGAGAGAAGGAGATGGAGAGAGATATAGAAACTACACTATATATACTACACTATAGTGTATAAACTACATTGTACTACTACTAGTCTATATTATATAACTACACTATACTACTACTACTCTATACTATATAACTACAATAACTACACTATATTATTTATATTATAATATACTACTACTAAACTATACTATATAACAATGCTAAACTATACATACAACACTATACTTTTATTACTACTCTATACTATACAACTACACTATATTATATATACTACACTATTCTACTACAAATATATTCTATATAACTATACTATACTATATATACTATATGCACTACACTTCATTATTACTTCTCTATATTATATAACTACACTATACTATATATAGTACACTATGCTATATAACTATACTATACTATATATAATACACTATACTACTACTACTATATATACTATACAACTACACTATACTATATATACTACACTATACTACTACTACTCCATACTATATAACTACTCTATACTATGTAGTATTAAAAACTTCCTCCATTGCTCGAATCTTCCTCTCCTTTCATTTTGGCACATTACGACTCAGCCCTATGAAGAACCACATAATTCATCAGGTTTAAAATAGAGAAAATGATCAAAATGGTCTCTTTACTCTTTATGAAAGATCAAAATAGTCCCCAATTATAATTAAATGATCATTTTTATTGATTAACTCCTTAAATAGGAAAAAAAATAGTCTCATCATGAGACTATTTTAATTCATTTCTAAAGACTTATGGGACCAAAATAATCATTTAATATAGTTGAAAATCATTTTGGTCCTTCATAAAGAGTCAGGGACCATTTTGAACTTTTTTCCTTAAAAAAAAAAGCATTTACTCAATATTGGCCTCCATATTTATGAATTCCTGAAGCTTTTAAAAATATAAAATTTTCAAGATTCATCCTTTCAACATAAAATGATAGATAGAGCATCCACTATCTATTAGACTAATTCTTCAATTTCTTCTTGAATGCACATAACAGAACAATTATTTTAGGATTAGCATAAATCACCTTGGGTGCTATAGCTAGGTCCCTCAGTTCTAAAGATATCATTTTCACTTGATCACCACAAAGACATAGAAACCCAACATTGACATATTGAATCCCACAACATGAATGAGGATAATATAAATAATAAATAGAGCAAAAATGATAAATCTATGATTCAAACTATGTGTAGGTTGTTAAAGATTGTTAAAACATGGATTGGCCCTCATCCATATGCTTAAGCTATGTGTTGAAAATAATTTTAAACAAAGTAGTTTCTAGAAATTACCCATGATTGGTAAAATATAACCATCCACAAAACTATAGCCAATACCCTTCTTAACCTTCCACCATAACGACAATAGACCAATAAAACTTGTAACAACCTCCACATTGGAAACATTCATAAGACAAATCAAGATCAACTACTTTGGAATTAAATTGATCATTGAACAACAAACAAAGTAAGCATACTAAAAAAGAATGATTGAAAGATGATTTAGATACCAAACAAGATTGTGTGAAATGATTGTTTAGGAAAAGGCGGGTTAATTCCCAAAGAGGAATAATCTTTATCCAAGATGTAGTATCAGATGTGCGTGCTCAAAGATGAAGAAGTAATATGATTTTGGTAGGAAAACCTGCCAAAGGACAGCTCTAATTAAAATTCAACTCTATAGAAAGAAAATTGAGAAACAAATATTTTATAATAGAAAATAGGAAAAGGGGTAATATCTCATAATATGAATAGAGAGAGCCTTCATTACTAGGATTGTATAACTTGCAGATTATTTTGTATAAAATAGATTCTGAAGAAGTTAGAAACTTAGCAATAGTTCAACTGAACATAAAGGATTATAGAAACTCCTTTAAAAAAGCATATATGAGGGGTTACAATGCCAATGTTAAGTTAGGAAAATGTGTTGTATGCCCTAAATCCCAAAGATTATTTATGTTGTATAAAAACTTGTACAGGAGAGGTGAGGAGAAAGTGTTGCAGTGCCATGCCATGCAACATGTGAAGTGTATCTTTTCTTTTCCTTTTCCCCCTAAATTAGCTCAATTTGAGAAAAATGTTCGCAAAAAAAGTCGAGAGGGTTTCGTCAATAAGACAGATAAACACCATCAAGGCGGGCTCCAAGGTATATTAAAGAGGAAGCTAAATTAAGATTGACACAAATGCAATTTCAGATAGGATTGAATGACAAAATAGAGAATACAAAAAAGCAAACTTTAAGGTTATTTGATTGGTTCACTTCTTAAGTAGATAAACCATAGCAGCAATCAACAAACTTCAAATTAAATGCAATAAAGTTGACATACAGAGTCAGATTAAGAGAGTACTATAATTAATTTAAAAAAATGCTAGAACAAATTGGATTACCTCTAAGAGATTTTGAAGCACCAGCACAAAGTTGATAAAAAATATGATAAGACCTTTCACCAGGTGCACACTGGACAACTCTTGACTGCATAACGTGCAAATAATTATGTAACTTGTAGATATAAAATTTTGAAAAAAAAAATATTTAGGCAAAAGAATGACCTTCTCAAGTAAAACTGACCCAAGTAGTAGACAATACCAAGGAAAAAAATGAAATACACACAAAGTTTACTCTACCAAAGGAAAGTATTTGGGGAAATGCGTTATCTAATTAAAAACATTCTAACAAGTTTGAATCTTTGCACCAGAAATCTTTCTGCTTGGACTGAAAATAATTTCAATTAATTTTGCCTAAAGGAGTGTACAAAAATTTTTTCCAATGACAAAGTAACAATAATAATATAGCATATTCAACGAGAAATATGCAGCCTTCAAGAAGAAGTAGAAAAAAAAGGAGATTTTTAAGTTGCTTAGTGATGAAGCTAAACACATCTTTCATAATTTCTTGAAAATATTAGGATGAATAAAGATCTTACAAAGCAAATAGAGTTATCAATTCTTGTTGTTTTTGCATTCTTGAAGATCTCAAGAATTAGATTTGTTTTGAAAATTTTCATATTCCATCTCAGTACCTCCTCTAAGAGCAGCCAAATATTGCATTGCAATATTTTGTTGTTTCAGTTTTTCACGCTCCACTCTCGCCACTGGAAATGAAGGCCATACTTAGCACATTTGAGGCATCTAATTCACTACACAGAATGATAAGCTCAAATTTAAATTAAACTGCATTGCCCAAAAAGGTAATAAACACATTTGACACAAATTACTAATGGTATCAACCTTAATCTGTTTATACGAATGCATAATAAAAAAGGATTTCCATGAAAAAAAAACCTAATTACACATTACCAAAGAAAATATCCTACCAAAAGAAAGAAAAGTGAAGGAAAAAAAATACATATGACAGCTGAGAAGTAAGTGTTAAATGTTGTAGGACTGCGCTAATTAAAAAGGAAAAGAATTTTATGAGGCATATGAAGAATCTAATGAGATCATACCTTATAATTATGGATTGATTGACTTCATCCGAAGAAATAAAATCATGGTTGGAGGGGGAAAATTAAAATTTCAATATAAGAATGCACAAATTTACTATGTGAAAGATAACCTTTTATCATTTCATGTATTGTTGTATCTCCAATAGCATACACATGTGGACTATCTATAGATTTGCACTTATATGCCTCAATATAATCATTTCCATATAGTTGAACTTCCTTAAATGGGATGATGGCAACCAGCACTGGCCCCGCTTTTATCTAAATGGTAAATACAAAAACTCATCAACACATTAGTATCTTAAAAGAATAGAAATTTGGGGTATTTCCATGTGAACAAAACTCTAAAAAAGAAGTAGAAAAAGATACCCACATATATCATGTCTCGATCATATCTATATTGTAAGTTGTAGAGTACTGATGGTTCATTTAAATAACAAAGTTGCATCAGATCATCTACCCATCAAGTATTTTAGGGTTTGAGGGTAAAATGCTCTCTGATTTCAATTTTAGTACCTGCGAAAGAAGTTTTAGGCTAAGATAAAGATCACTTATAAGTAAACAATTAATATTCATTCCTTAACCAAAAAATCAAATGATTACTTTTCCCTATGGAAGATAAATAATTTTCTCTGCTCTTGAAGTTGATTGTATCTCCCTAACATCCATTCTCCATTTGGAAGTTGGAACCAAGCGTGAATCTTCTGATACATAATAAGTTTTTCAATAAATCAATAATATGCTATCACATCAGTAAAATAAATCATACATATATTATAGTTAGAAAAAGCATCCTAGATATTTTTTATGCATTGCTAATCAAATCCAAGTAGGGGATTTATCCAAGTATAAATATTAGAATATGTATGAGAAAATCTCTGAAGTTTTATGTATATATCAAATTAATTGATAAAGGCCAAAACCTCTTAGCAAACAATGCATTGGTAAATGTTGCGACTCATTACCTCGAGGTTGAGATTTTGATGATGCCAAATAATGTTGCCTAAACTGCTTTTCATTGAATATCATTTAATGCTTGCAATTGTCCGTGAGTACTAACATTTCAGGAAGATCACAAGCCACTAAGGACAACGGGAAGACTCAAGACTAGTTGGATTAGGAGTATGAGTCGGACAATGTAATTTGTTATTTATTTTATTTTTTAATTTCTTGAGTCTAGTCACAAACTGCAAGTAAGTCTGAGCAATCATGCACACACACAGGGGGAGAGGGTTTTTAAAAGTAAGAAAATAGTTTTTCATTCTCTGGTGATCGTACTATATGAATTTATTTCATACTATAAGATATACTATTATAACACGTGTTCTGTGAACACATCGTACTGTACGAACACTATCGTACGGTACGATCTGTTTCAAATCCAAAACCTTAACCATCATGATAAGTCAAGTATGATATTTTACGCTGTTCGTACTGTATGACGACGTTCGTACGGTACGTTCTATTTTAAATACATACTAAATTTAACCTATGATTAGTGCAAGAAATCAAAGCTTAATTATAAATTGAAAATCATATTGTATGAACATGATCATACAATATGATGAACAGAGATGAATTTTGATCATCTCAGAGATTATCCTGGATGATCCATTATTTTTATCTCGTTGTACTGTATGATCTATATCGTACCATATGATGAACAAAGACGACATTTGATCATTCCGGAATTCGTCCTAGATGATGCCTTGATTTTAAGCATTCGTACGGTACGATGTAGATCGTACCATACGATGAACAGAGATGACATTGGATCATCCCGGCTATCATCCTGTACGAACAATAATGTTGTGGAGCGTACCTTACGATTTTAGATCATACTGTATGATTGTTTTTGAACTGTTCATACTCATTCGTATTAGGACGAAGCATGTTTGTACAGATCGTACTGTACAATGAATAATCGTACTATACGATTGTAATGGCTACTTTTGAAATCTCAGGGATTTTTGGAGCCCATTTTTAAATGAAAAACTTGTCATATTTTGAGAGACAGACATAGAGGAAAAACATGAGTTGAGAGAAAATCCTAGAGAGAGCTCTTGAAAAGTTTGAGGGTTTGATAGAGGAAGGAGAAGGTGAGCTTGGTGAGGGAGAAGAGGTGTGAGGGAGATCACACGATTGCTCCAATCTTGCTGCAACTTGCTCCTCCTGTGTCCCGGGAAGAGCTTGTGGGAGGCTTTCTAAGGGCGAGACTCGTCTACGTCCGTTGACTCGAAGGTACTCTGCCTTCTCTAGGAGGGAGAAAAATGAGAAGGTTCTCTACCGTCACTAGGAGGGTGAAAATAGCGTTTGGCACTCCGCCATACCGGGTTGGTAAAAGGGAGTATTGTAAGGGCTTCTCCGCCTTGCCGAGGGGGGAAAAGGGAGAGCTATTGTTGGTAGTGAAATTCCCGGAACGGAGGGCTCTAGAGAGTGGACGTAGCTCATGGTTTAATCGAACCATTATAAAAATCTCGACGTGCTTTTTCCTTATTATTTTTATTCTTGCGTGCATTTTTATTTTAAGTATATTTTCTTGTTGAAATATTGTGAATGAAAAGGATTCTATTATTGCACGTTATTTTCATGATAAAACTTTAAAAATATTAAAAATATTAGAACTCCTACTTAGGTTTTTTTTATTGCAATAAAATTTTCACAATTCACCCCCCCCCTCTTGTCCATCTAATAACTTCAATTGGTATCAGAGCCTATTTTCAAAAATAGTGTTTTAGAAAATCTTGAAAAAAAATGATCATGTCGCACTTTAGTAATCGTAACACTACGGAGGGTTATTCAATAACCCGTCCACCTCTTTTTGATAACATTCCATTTGATTTCTGGAAAATTAGGATGTCTACCTTTTTGCAATCTATAGATTACCCGATATGGATGTTAGTCAATGATGGATATGTTGCACCTTTTAAAATTGTTAATGGAGTGAAAACTCCAGTGCCTTTTACTGAATGGAGCAATGAGGATAGGGATTTAGCCCAATTAAATGCTAAATGTTTAAACTGCTTTTTTTGTGCATTGAAGTCTAAGGACTATATGAGAGTTTCTACCTGTGCTTCTGGTAAGGAGATTTGGCATAGACTGTGCATTACATACGAAGGAACAAATGAAGTAAAACAGTCCAGGCTTAACATTCTATTGCATGATTATGAACTCTTTCGTATGAAACCTAGCGAAACAATATCTGACTTGTACACTAGGTTCACCCAAATCATAACATCCTTGCATGCATTAGGTAGAGAGATTTAAAATTCTGAGAAAGTCAATAAAATTCTTAGATGCTTACCTAGTTCCTATGATGCAAAGATAACTGCTATCACTGAGTCTAAAAACTTTAATGTTTATTCTGTTGATAATCTCCTTGGGTCACTCATTGCATACGAGCAAGGAAGAGCCAAAGATAAAGTGATGCAGGTGAAAAGGAGCAAATGGTGGCATTAAAAGCAAACAACTCAGAAAGTGAAAGCTCTGCAGGGGCAGAAGAAGATGATATAGCGCTAATGACCCGACAGTTCAAGAACTTCCTAAAGAGAAAACAAAAGCATCATCAGAATGGATAGAATAAAGGTAAAAGCTCTAAGGTTAAAAAAGCTTCATCTGATACAATCTGTTTTAAGTGCAAGAAGCCAGGTCACCTTCGAGCCGATTGCCCCAATCTAAAGAGCTAACCAGCTAAGGAGAAAGGCGAGGACAAAGCCAAATACAAGAAAGGAAAGATGAAGACACATAAAGCTTTTTGGGCCGACTCTGCCTCAGAATCATCAGAAGAAGAAGCAGAGGAGGAGGTAACAAATTTGTGTCATATAGCTAATGATAACCTTGATCAATTAGATCAAGATGAGGTATGTCAACATTCGTTTGAAGAATTATTGCTTATTTCTGAGAATATCCATGACTCGTATAGGAAGTTGAAAAAGATGCATGCTAAGCTTAATATTGAATTTAGTTCTTTACAAACCGAGCATGTTAAGTTGTTTAAAGAAAATTCTGATTTAGATAGAGATCACATGCTACTTCTTGATGAGTATGATATATTAAATAAGAAGCATATTGAACTAACTGAAGTGCATGAAACCTTAAAAACCACTCATGTTGAACTAAAATAAGTTTTTGTTAGACTAGACAAACTTGCATTAGAAGTAGATCATAGTGAGCACTTGCTATTAGTGGAAGTTGATGGATAGACAACTCAAAATAAAACTTTTAATGAAAGAATCAAAGAACTAGAAAATGAAATTGCATCACTCATATTAGGCCAACCTAGAAAACCACCAACACAGCATGCATCACATAACCTTAGGAATAGGCATCACCACCCAGATAGGTTAGTAAACCCATATCCTGGTATTAGGTGCTTCTCTTGTGGCATGCTAGGACGCATAGCCCGCACATGCACAATTCACCGTAGAACACACTTAGTATGGAGACCTAAACTGCATCCATCACAGCATAACATGCATACATATCATTCATGCAAGCATAAGGAGGAACCAAAACTCACTTGGGTTCCCAAATCTAATCTTTGAATGAAATTATAGGGATGCTCTCACAAAAGACCTAGTGAGAGCATGTGGTACCTGGATATGGATGCTCATGACACATGACTTGAGATATGAAGAAGTTCATCCTACTGGAGACCAAAACTGGAGGAAAAGTAACATTGGGAGACAACACTACCAGGAAAGTGATAGGCTCAGGTATTGTTGGTAATGCTAAGAATTTTTTAATTGAAATTTTTTTATTAGTTGATGGTTTGAAGCATAACTTAGCATTAGTCAATTGTGTGACAAAGGTTTTGATATTAAACTTCTATCTGATAAATGCCTAATTAGTTTAAATAATAAACTAGTTTTAGAAGGAAAATGGATGAATAATATTTACATGTTAAACCTTGATTGTATTGATAGTTCAAATTCATTTTGTTTGAAAATAATAGTTGATGACTCGTGGCTATGGCATAGGAGATTATGCCATGCTAGTATGAAAACTCTTAGAAACATCACTCAGAAAAACCTAGTTAGAAGCATACCTAAGTTAGATTTCACAAAGGATCATTTATGTGATGCTTGCCAACTAGGAAAATAAGTAAAATCATCTTTTCATTCAATTAGAGATGTGATCACCGCTAGGCCACTAGAAAAATCTACACATGGACTTATTTGGACCCGTTAGTATAGCCAGCCTAGGTGGGAAAAATTATGGATCTGTGATTGTAGACGACTTCACTAGATTCACTTGGGTATGGTTCTTAGCACATAAAAATGAGTCTTTTGAGAAATTTAAGGTTATCTCCACATGGATTGAACAAAAATTAGGTTGTGAAATCTCAACAATTCATAGCGATCATGGTGGAGAATTTTAAAATGATAGATTTGAATCATTCTGTCAAGAGCTAGAAATAGAACACAATTTCTCAGCCCCTAGAACACCTCAACAAATTGGTATAGCAGAAAGGAGGAATAAAACTTTGGTAGAAGCTGCTAGGGCAAAGTTAGCGGACTACACCCTTCTTATATACTTTTGGGCAGAAGCAGTCAACACAGCATGTTATGTTTTAAATAGGGTGAACATTATATCTAAATTGAACAAAACTCCTTATGAACTCCTTAAGGGTAGGACACCAAACCTTTCACACATACATGTCTTTGGGTGTAAGTGCTTCATCTTGAATAATGGCAAACATCCCTTAGGAAAATTTGATCCCAAGTCTGATGAGGGTGTCTTCTTAGGTTATTCATCTGTAGGTAAGGCCTATAGAATCTTTAATAAGAGAACCCTAGTAGTAGAAGAGTCCACCCACATAGTATTTGATGAATCAGTTAAGCCCTCTGAATATAGAATTGAAGATGATGAAATAGAGGCAATTTAAGGAGTAGAGACTATGACCTTAGGAGAAAGGGTAGAACCTCAAAAAGATTTGCCTAGAGAATGGAGATATTTTTCTAATCATCCTAAAGAGTTAATTTTAGGAGACCCTTCAGAAGGTGTAAGAACTAGGCATGGACTTAGCAAGGAGGTTAGCCATTCAGCATTCATCTCTAAGATAGAACCCACAAGTATAGATCAAGCCTTAGGAAATGAATTTTGGATTCTAGCAATGCAAGAAGAGCTAAACCAATTCACCAAGAATGATGTTTGGGAGTTAGTCAAGAGACCTAAAGAACAAAGTGTGGTTGGGGCAAAATGGGTCTTCAAGAATAAGGTGAATGTTTTTGGAATAATAATAAGGAATAAAGCCAGAATAGTAGCTAAGGGGTACAACCAAATTGAGGGAATAGACTTTGAAGAAACCTTTGCCCCTGTTGCTAGACTAGAAGCAATAAGAGTGCTCTTAGCCTTTGCTTGCTTCAAGAACTTTAAGTTATATCAAATGGATGTAAAGAGTGAATTTCTGAATGGGGTGATTAAGGAAGATGTCTATGTTGAGCAACACCCCGGATTTAAAAGTTCACAATTTCTAAACCATGTATTCAAATTAAAGAAGGCACTATATGGATTAAAGCAAGCACCTAGAGCATGATATAAAAGACTTAGCTCATTCCTATTGGATAGAGGATTTGAAAAGGGAAGTGTAGATTCTACTCTCTTTTTACAAAAGGTTAAATAAGAAATTCATATTGTTCAGATTTACGTGGATGACATTCTATTTGGATCTTCAGATATAATGTTATGTGATGAATTTTGAAAAATAATGAGTAATGAGTTTGAAATGAGCATGATGGGAGAACTTAATTACTTTCTTGGCTTTAGTGTAAAACAAATGGATAACAGAACTTTTCTTAGCCAAATAAAGTATATTAAGGATATCTTAAAAAAATACGAAATGGATAGTGCTAAACCCATGAACACTCCTATGAGCTCAACAATTTAATTAAACAAAGTTCACAGTGGAAAATCAGTAGATCAAAAAAAATATAGAGGAATGATTGGGTTCCTTCTTTACCTGACTGCCAGTAGACTGGACATAATGTTTAGTGTGTGCCTATATGCCCGCTTTCAAGCTGATCCTAAAGAGTCTCACTTAACTGCTCTCAAGAGAATTCTTAGATATCTACTTAGCAGCCCAAACTTAGGAATTTGGTATCCTAGGCACAGTACTTCCTTTGAAATCTCTTGCAGGATAGATAGAAAAAGCACCTCTGGTACCTGTCAATTCATAGGACAATCATTAGTTTCTTGATCTAGTAGGAAGCAAAACTCAGTAGCACTTTCCACAACCGAGGCAAAATTTATTGCAATAGGAAGTTATGTTGCACAAGTACTATGGCTAAAACAACAAATTCTTGATCTTGGCCTACCTGTAGGAACCATCTCAATTATGTGTGAAAACATAAGCGCAATTTGCATCTCTAAGAACCCAATTCAGCACTCTCGAACAAAACACATAGACATTAGACACCATTTCATTAGAGATCACGTTGCTAAGGGAGATATAGAATTACATCACATTGCTACAGGAGATCAATTGGCTGGCATATTCACAAAACCTCTAGCATTCGACACCTTTAGCACCTTGAGGACTAAATTAGGTGTCATAAACATAACCGCATAAAAAAAATTTCTTCTAAGGCTACTCCTGATCATCACACACTCACTACATAAAAGCCATAAAATTTGTCTATGTATTATCGTACTGTACGATACTACGATCGTATTGTACGATATATCTTAATCTATACAGACAAACTAATTGGCAAATTTCATCTCTGTTGATCATACCGTACGACGTGCATCGTACTGTATGATACATTATTACTCATCATAAGGTACGATACCTCTTCTTGGTATTGTATGATACACGTCATCAACGAATTGGGATGAATTTACGCTTGCCAGTATGTTATTATTGGTGTTCGTACTGTACTATATATACACTTCGTACTGTATGATCCACCTCTGCAAACATATGAGATCAATATAAAGGCGGTCGGTACAATATTAATGTCCTTCGTACTATACGATACACCTTTTCGTACAGTACGATACATTTGGTCAAAAGTCGTACTGAAGTCCCCCGGGACGATCGATATTCTTCATATCGTACTGTACAATACATATCTTACTGTATGTTTTTGATGAAGAAGCAGGCGAAGATGCCCCAACAGCAGCTTCAGCTCGACCACGAAGACATGCAGCACCCCGAGCTCCTACACCAGTTTACCCTCACAACGATTTGGTCAAACGCTTCAAAGTATTTGTGTTGTGCATTTCTTTCTTTAGTGTTTGCTCCTCTTTTTGGTGCTGTCAAAAGGGGGAGAAATTTGTTGTAATTTTCTTTATGTTGTAGTTTGGTCGTGTTAAATATAATGCATTTCCTTTTGTATTGCATTTTATTTTTAGCATTTTTCTTGTTCTTATGTCAAAACAAAAAATGAAAAAAAAAAAGCCCTTCGAACTCGCTAACAACAAAAATTATTTGACATCATTAAAAAGGGGGAGATTATTAGGACCCATGACCCTGAGGTTGAGATTTTGATGATGCCAAATAAGGGGGATACTCGTCTACGTCCGTTGATCTCGAAGGTACTGTACCTTCTCTAGGAGGTAGAAAAATAAGAAGGTTCTCTGCCATCACCAGGAGGGTGAAAATAGCATTTGTCACTCTGCCATACCAGGTTGGTAAAAGTGAGTATTCTAAGGGCTTCTCCGCCTTGCTAAGGGGGGCAAAAGGAGAGCTATTGTTGGTAGTGAAATTGCCTGAGCGGAGGACTCCGGGGAGTGGACATAGGTCATGGTTTGACCAAACCACTATAAAAATCTCGGTGTGCTTTTTTCCTTATTGTTTTTATTCTTACGTGCATTTTTATTTTCAGTATATTTACTTGGTGAAATATTGTGATTGAAAAGGATTCTATTATTGCACGTTATTTTTATGATAAAACTTTAAAAACAACAAAAATACTTGAAAGCCTGCTTAGGTTTTATTTATTGCAATAAAAATTTTACAATTCACCCCCCCCCCCTCTTGTCCATCTAGTAACTTCAGTAAAGACTTCTTTGTTTTAATAGATTGAACTAGAGCTCATGTCTGATTTGGTTCAATGTTTGTAATGGGAAATTTTCAACGCATGTACAAACAATGATAATCTCCCCTTTTTTAGCACTTGAGTGTTACAAGTTTCCAACTTTAGTTGTTAGATGTCTAAAATAATTCATAAAATAAAAAATCAGAAGAAAAAAAAAACAAAACTATGAAAGTTAACTAGTATTGCCCCATTTATATATATCTTAATTTATTTGCCGAAAATTTGCTTGTTTATTATGCCAAAACTACCGTAAATATTGAATAGGACAAAGCTGATGAAATATGGTTACAAAATGATTTTTCTCCAATAATACGGTGATGGATAGGAAGCTGATGGACGATCGTGAGATTGGCCTAGATGATCAAGCCAATTTTTAATCATCTAGTTCATTTTTAGAACAATTTTTTGGCCGATCATCTGTGATTTGAACTGATCGTACACGATGATATGTTTATCATCCTGGATGATAAAGTTGGCAACTGGTAATTATTGGGTTCCTTTGAAGCTCTTCTATTTAAGAGCTATTGTTGAACATTTTTTGACATCTTTGGCTATTATCTTGACCTGAGAAAGAGAGGATCTTGTGAGGGGGAGCTTGTGAGGGAGTTCATAAGGGTTGCTCCAAGTATCGTTCCACTTCTTCTTCCACTAAAGTCTCTTTCCCTTGGTAGCGTTGGGAGAGGTAAGCTTCAATGATCGATCAAGGTTCTCTGCCTACTTCAGGAGGAAGCAAAAGGAGTGGGGTTCTCTGCCTTGCCGGGGGTGGCAAAAAGGAGGTTTTTGTAAGGGCTTCTCCGCCTAGCTGTGGGGGCTAAAGAAGAGTCACATTGGTAGTGCAATACTGGGAGGGCGCCTCTGGGAAGTGGACGTAGGTCAAGTTGACCGAACCACTATAAACCCTTGTGTTCTTTTTACTGCTTCCGCACTTTAAATTTTCGCACGTGTTTTTTCTGTGGTGACTTTGGTTTGTGATATTTTTCCTTTGGTGTAAAGGAATTTTTAAATACCAATTCACCCCCTCCCCCTCTTGGTTAGCCGAGGACTATTTCATAGGGCCAAAATCCCTAACGAACTTTCACAAAGTCGTACTAATTTTATAAAATGTTGATAAAAAATGATGAGGTAGTTTGCGAATCATTGCGCATCTAGTGACAGAAAGTTCAAGATTTTTGATTTTCTGCATTTTCGCTTTTGTTTCCTTCTCCGATGACGGTGGAGGGCCGGCGGCCTCCTTCCGCTGGCACTGGAGAAATTCATTCTTCTTTGGTTCATCCTGTTAATATTCGGTCTCGCAAGAATCACAGTTCATCTCCTCCTTCTTTCGGGGATGTTGACAAGGTGTTTGATCGGGAGGTTGTTTTGAGGTTTAAATCTGCTAAACCTCTTGTTATTAATGAGGGAGGCTACCAATCTCCCAAGAAGATTTTGGAATGTGTTGGTAAAGGGAAAAAGGTGATTCAGATCGATCAGGTTGCACAGATTGACAAATTTAAATCTTGTTCTGTTTCAAGAGGAGAATTGAGGGAAGAAGGATGAGTTGATTCTGCTCTCGAGCTTTCTTCTCTAGGCAAAAAGGAAGTTAACTTGAAGAATTTTTCATTGGATGAAAGTGTCGTCAAAGATTTGGATGAACAAACTAATGAGGCAGAAATTCATAAAATTTTGCCAGTCAGAGAAGGTTGGGACATCGTTTGTGTATGTGATTTCGCTTCTTTGGGAAATTGTACCTCAGAAGTAAGGGCTGATCCTTGTTTTCCTCCCCAAAGCGGTAAACCATGAGGTAGAGCCTAGAATTTGAAACAAAATTTCAAATATGTTGATTTCGAGCTCGGTGAAGATTTTCTAGTTAGTGGTGTGGTCAAATTGCACCAACAATATGAAGCTGAAAACAGTTCTAGATTATAGAAGTCTTTAGTAGTTAAACTATTTGGTTATGCTACTTATCATACTATCGGTCAGGAGTTAAGAAGGAAATGAAATCAGTTTGGTAGATTCCATATGACTATGCTTGGTAGCGGTTGGGTATTATGTGCTTTTGAAGAAGTTGGAGCTATGGAATTTGTCTTAAATAGCAGACCTTGGTATGTTAACGGGAGCATTGTTGTCTTAGACAAATGGTCCCCAAATATTGATCTTTCTTCTATGAAAGGTTTGTCAGCACCGGTTTGGATCAGGCTTCCCAACCTTCCCTTACAAAGCTGGGATAGAATTTAAATGTGTAGAATTGCATATATGGTTGGTAAACCTTTCTTAATATATGAGAACATGTTCCAATGGGGGCACCGTGAATTTGCAAGAGTTTGTGTTAGGATCAATTTGGATGACAAACTCTAACAGGGAGTTTGGGTTGAAGGTGCTATGGGAAAATTCTTCCAAAAAATTTGCTATGAGAGGATTTCGAACATCTGTTTCAAATGCGGGAAAATTGGACATGTGGAGAAAGTTTGTATTAATTTGGGTGTTGAGACTATGCCTAGCCATGGTGGATCCCAGTTTTCTACTGTGAATGGGAAATTAACAGGTTTTAAGGAGACTTCAAATTTGGAGGAAGGTAACAAATCCAAGACTAATGGAGGAGGCTATGGGCCTTGGATCCATGTTGATTATGGGAGGAGAAGAAGGAAGTTTAACAACTTTCAAAATAAATGGAAAAGGGTCCCTATTTCTGGTAACAAATCTTCTATTGCAGTAGCTAAGAAGAACAAGGTTCAAGTTGGAGTTTATAATAACTCCTTCCAGTTAGATAAAGAGGATTAGCTCGTTGTTATGGCTATTGATAGCACTGAGGATGTAGCTGCAGTTGATGACTTAACTGTCATCAAAGGAAATGTTAATGAAAACAAAGTCAGTGATTTTGAAAATTTAATTTGCAACCCCAATCAGTATGATGTGTTATTCAATGTGGGAGAGGAAGGTGAAATTAGTGGTGAAGCTGAAGCTGAAGATGAAAATTTTGAGAAGGGAAGATCGGTTCTGGAGGAAAACACTATTTCAGTTCCTGCTGCAATAAACAGAGTTGGTATTGCATTAGATGGCTCTTTGGAAGATAATATTAGTTTATTGGAGGATGGGTCCGGCAAATAAAAAGGAAAGGTGCAAAGCAATTAAGAGGTCTTGGTCCGATCAAGCTTCTTCCTAGAAGTAGGAAGGTGGATGGAGAGGTTAAAGAAAGGGCGGGAAACCTATTCCCCTTAGATCATTAAATGTCCTCTATTGGTTTTTGGGATTGTAGTGGAGCAGGAAAAGGAAAGCTTCCTTATATGCTAAGGAGTTCATCAGAGATCATGATGTTTTCTTTCTTGGATTGTCGGAAACAAAGTTGACAATGATTGATAGTAAGCTTATCAAGGAGATGTTTGGTGATAGTTTGGATTTCTTTTTTGTTCCTTCCGATGGCTTATCGGGAGGTATTTTGTTGATTTGGAAACTAGCAGTTGCTTCATTCAAGGTGGTGGAGGCTTCTTCACAGTTTGTTGTTGGAGATCTAGAGGTTCTCAACAAGTGCAGTTGGAGAGTAGCAACAATCTATGGAAGTAAAGATGTTTATAGAAGAAGGCTTCTATGTGATGGTTTAGATCGGCTTATGGTTAAAGGCGTTCCTATGATCATTGGGGGAGATTTCAATTGCTTGTTGTCTAAGGAGGAAAAGAAAGGAGGGAGGAAGTTCTTTTTTAATTTGGGTACTAAGGAGATGAAGTCTTGTATTTCATGTAATGATTTACATGAGGTCTCTTGTTTTAGTCCCAAGTTTACTTGGTGTAATAACAAGGATGGTGCTGATAGGATCTTGGAGAAATTGGATAGATGCCTTGTAATTCTGCTTCTTTTAACTCTTCTCACAAATTATTGGTAAGGAATTTGGCAAGAATTGCATCGGACCATAGTCCTATTTTATTAAATTTGTTGAACTTCAGTCCTCACAACAGGATAATTATTAGATTAGAAGAGGTTTGGACTTCTATTCCAGCTGCTACAGCAATAGTGAAAGCTTCTTGGAGGAAAAATGCTCAAGGGGATCCTGCACAAGCTTTAAATCAAAAAATGAAGTGGACATTAAGAAATCTGCATTATTGGAGTAAATCCAAATTCAATGAATTCAGCCTTTCTAAAGATAAACTCAAAGCTGAAATTCTGGCTTAACAGGAGAAGGAAAGTAGCGGTGTGGTGCTTTCGGAAGGTGAACAATGGAGTTTAAAGGTGAAAATTAATGAACTCAACATTTTTTTAGATTGAATCAATGCTACCTGGAAGCAACAAGCTAAAACTAAATGGCTTTCATATGGGGATTCTAATACCAGATTTTATCAAGCTTTGCTAATGCTAGGAGGAGTTCAAACTATATCCATTATATAAAAAATGTGCAAGGGGAATTGGTGGAAGATCAAGAAGGTATAGAAGATGTTTTGTTCCAGTTTTTTAACAACAAATGGAAAGATAGAATTTGTTCCTTGAGAGGTTGGCCAGATTGAGTCTCTACATTAGCTGAACAAGCAATTCCTGGATAGAAGATTTTCTATTGAAGAACTTGAGAAGGTCATTAAGGAACTTGGAGGTAATATAGCACCCGGTCAAGAAGTTATGACTTATACCCTTTTTAAAATCTATTGGAACATCATCAAAGTTGATTTGTTGAATGCCTTGGATCAATTTTTTGTTAGTGGTAAAATGAATGATAATTGGAAAAACACTAATATTGTTTTGATTCCAAAAGTTAAGGATCCAAATTCTCCTTCCAATTTTATGCCTATTAGCTTATGTAATTTAGTATATAAGTTAGTGGCAAAAATTCTTCTTAATAACCTCTTGCTTGTTGTTCCAAAGTTAGTCTCTAAAGAGCAAGTGGCATTCTTGAAAGGTAGGTCTCTTTCGGACCATGTTCTTGTAGCTCATGAAGCCTTTCACAAGTTTAGACATTTCAATTCCTCCAAAGGAATGGTTTCTTTCAAGATTGATATGGAGCAAGCATACGACTCCTTGGGATGGCCAACTTTGAATAAAATTCTTGAGGTATTTTGAAATTTCTGATTCCTTTGCTAAACTTTTTATGGAATTTGTTATTGGTTCTAAATTTTCACAATCATCAATGTAATCTATTCTAAGTGGATTGAGGCTAAATGTGGCTTTCGCCAAGGATGTCCACTTTCTCCCTTCTTTTTTGTTTTATGTGATCAACTTCTTTCTAATGCATTCTCCCAAAGGGGGAAATCTATTGGTATTAGCATCTCCCCGAGGAGTCCTAAGGTTTCTCACTTGCTCTATGCTGACGACATTATCCTGTTCTCTAAAGCTAAATTGGATTCTATTAAAATTGTTAAAGATATTCTTATGGATTTTTTTGATTGGACGGGTCAAAAGATCAACTTACAAAAATATGGAATTCTTTTTGGTAAATTAGTAAAGAAACGGAGGAGGAGGAAGATTTACAAAATTATGAAGTTTAGGGAACTTCATGAATTCACTTATCTTGGGACTAATGTGGCTTTGAGGTTGTTGAAGAGAGCTAATTTTCAATTCATTATGGACAAGGTTTTGAATAAGCTTAATATATGGGGAGGGAAACTACTTTCTCTTGCAGGGAAACTTACTTTAGTAAATTCAATTTTACTAGCTTTACCAACATTTCATATTACCTTGTCTTTGATGCCTAAGCAAATTCTGATGGAAGTTGGAAAAGGCTTGTAGAAAGTTTATTTGGAGCAAAGGAGATGGAAATAAGGGTCTTCATTATGCTAGTTGGGACTTACTATGTAAGCCTAAGGAGTTGGGAGGTCTCGGAATCAGCTCTTGTTTGAAGAAGGAAGGACCTTTAAGGGCCAAGCTTGCTTGGAGGTACTGCCAAGAAATTGAATCCCTTATGCATAAAGTGTTATTCCCTAAATATGGTCAGCTGCTATTTGAGAATTTTTCAAGGAGGTCCGGATCTACATCCTGGAAGCTTATTTGCAATGGAAGAATTTTTTTGAAGCCAATTATTAGATGTAATATTGTCAATGGAAATTTAATCAATGCTTTAAAAGATACTTGGATCTTTGAAAAGAGTTTGTTGAATTGGCCAACCTTTGTCAATCCTTTGCTGGAAGAAGATCTGTTGGTGAAGAATTTCATAAAGAATGGCGGTGGGATATTCTAGAGTTACAGAAATTTTTTGGAACTGAATTACTGAAGATTATTAATTCAATCCAGATTAATAATATCGATGAAGATCGGATGGAGCTAATTCATAAATTTTCTGGGAGATTGCCGATAGCCTTAACAACTGAAACTTATGTCTCCATCTATGCTGGCGGTAATTACTGGAAGTGGCTTGACAAATCCAAACTATTTCCTATAGTAAGGATTTTCTGGTGGAGATTGCTAAATGAAGCCATACCTACTAATACATTTTTGTGTTATAGAAGACTTCAAGGCATTGAAAAATGTCCTAGAGGTTGCGGGAAAACATAGGACAACAAGCATATTTATTGTAGGTGTGACAAACTATTAGAAGTGGTGGATGTTTTAAACTCTTAGGGATTTAGAAATCCGATATTCAATTCCCTGGATGAGTGCTTAAATTGGCTAAAGGTTCAATGCTCTTGGGTTAAAAGCCTCTATTGCAGTATTGTGTATCATTTCTAGAAATCCAGAAATCTATTTGTTCACAAGTGGAAGTGTTCCAGCCCGTTGTATATAGCTTCAAATGCAGTGTGCTTTATTGCTATGTACAGGAATTCTATTTGCTCTTTCTCAGGCATTGAGGGTATTAATCAACTATCCAGGTTGCTCGATAATTGGTATCCTCCTCCGCCTGATTGGATCAAAGTAAATATTGATGCAGCTGTTCATAACTCCTACAAAGCCGGTGTAGGAGGAGTTTTAGAGATCATATGAGGAGATTTTTGATGGCCTTTGGTAAACAGTTTGTGCACTGGGATTCCGGAGCAATGGAACTTCAACCTATTCTTTCTCTGAAAGAATTTATAAGCAATTGGATGAAGGATTACAAAGGAGTGATTATTTAAGGTGATAACAAAAATGTTATCAATTTCATCAAAAACAAGGTGGGAAAAGGAGGTATCGATAGCATTGATCTCTCTTTTTTTTAAGATTTAAATTTTGTCATTTTTAATTTTGCGAATAAAGGAAGTAATAAGTTAGCCGATCTCTGTTCTAACTATGCTTGTTTTAGTTCCTTTGTTTGGAAAGATTTGGTGAGTTGTAATGTTCCGGCTTTCTTCATTAATTTGCTTATGAAGGAATCCGATGGTACTAGGTTGTAACCTTCTTTTCTGTAATATAGCATTTTAGTGCTTTCTTAAAAAAAATGATAAAAAAGGACGATCATTAGGCAATGGCGTGGACTCATGGAGTATTTAAAAAGAAATGGTAGTAAATACATAAATATGAGAATTAAGGAGGAGCTAAATTTTTTTCATATTTATGTATCGAAGAGATTACAATAGCTACATATATATATATATATATATATATATATATATATATATATATATATATATATAAGGTAATAAATAAAGCATTAGTATACGAATGGATGAGATGATTCGGTCAATTGGCAAGTAACGGTCGGGGTGACTGAAGTAAAGAATCTTCTACTGTTATGCAGACAAGTGCAAATTTGAATGCAGATCTGATACAGCAGTGTGCTTATCAAATGATTCCTTATCAACTCCCCTCAAATTAAAGATCCCATTTTTGAATGTTCAATTTATGTTGTAAGTAATGAAACTAAGGTTGAGGTAGAGCTTTGGTGAGAATGTCGGCGAGTTGATCCTTGGTGTCGATGTGATGAAATTTAATGTCTTTAAGATGAATGTGATCCCAGATGAAGTAATACTCTATCTTTATACATTTCATGCAAGCATATAAGACATGATTGTTGGTTAGAGCCATTGCAGAAATGTTGTCATAATGTAGTGGTATGGGTATTGAAGAGTGGATGTTGAAGTCTTGAAGAAGGCAACAAATCTAGATAATGCTAGATTCTGCTGATGCGAGGCCAATATTCAATTTTGGAAGAGGACCTCACAACTATTACTTGCTTCTTAACACTCCATGATATAAGGGTGTTACCAAGATAGGAGAAAAAATATATAGTAGATTTTCTAACTGAAGGGTTAGATGCCCAATCTGAATTGGAATGAGAGTGTATAGTGGGTTTTCCATGAGTTATAGGTAGACCAATGTGAGGAGTTCCTTTTATATATCTGAGGAGGAATTTCATTTGTTTACAATGTTTATGGAGAGGGTTGTGCATATGTTGGCATAATAGGTTGGTCACAAAAGCAATGTCGAGTTGAGTTATTAATAATAAGATATTGTAGTAAACTAGCAATTTGGTGGCAGAAGGCTAGATTATCGTATGGAATATTGCTAGTAGATGTTTGTGGAGATTTGAGTGGGATTGGTTTGATAGCAGGTTTGTAATCAAATAAGCCAAATTTTTAAAAGAGCTCTTGAGCATACTTAGTTTGGTGGAGAAAGTATGAATTAGATTTGATGATTACTTGGATGTCGCAGAATAGTATGATGGTTCCAAGATCCTTAAGTGTGAACTGTTATTCAAGGTCTTGAATGTGGTAGGAGAAAAATTGTTTAGTATTGTTGGTGATGAGAATGTCATCTGCATAACATTGGCGAAATATGTGAATGCCTGAGTTTGGGAAAGGAGTAGGGATGGATTTAAGTTAGTGAAGTAGAAGCCACGATAGAGTAAAAAGTCTGAGAAGGAGGAGAACCATTGATGTGGTGCTTGTTTTAGGCTATATAGAGCTTTGTGAAGTTTTCATACATGATGGGGTTTGGGAGGGTCGGTGAAACCTTTAGGTTGAGTCATGTACATAGGTTCTGGAAGGTTACCATGAGGAAACGTATTGGACACATCTTGTTGGTGAACTGACCATTTATTATATAGTATTATGATAAGAAGAACAGAAATGGTGAGTATCTTAGCAACTGGTCAGATGAAGGTTTCTTGGTAGTTAGCTACATATTATTGTTTGAAGCCTTGAGCTACGAGTCTAGCTTTGTGGCGATCAATAAAGCCATTTAATTTTTGATTTATTTTATATGTCCATCTATAGGGACATACAGCTGAGTATTGGTTGATTGAGTGGAGGTGGAACTAGGGACCAAGAAGCTATTATCATTTAGCTAATGTTTTAATTCTTATTGCTCTTATTCCAAAATGTTCAAGCTCTTAACACATTATATTATATTATACCTAGTCCTGCATCAATTTATTTTATCATTTTTAATTTTGATTTAATTCTAACAACCTAAAAGCCTAGAATACATGCTTTGGTACCAATTATCTTCTTTTTATTGATTAGATGAATAGTTTAGTGAGAGAGTTGGCATTGAAAACAAATTGATGTGCTCTTAAATGATCATTCAATTAAGAAGTAATAAAAACATGTAGGAATAAAAAAGATAAGATTTAGCATATCTCCAAGGTTGGCTCCTATCTGGTAAGTCCTTTTATATTTTCCTTATTTGATTTCTTTCCTCCTCCCTCCTGCTTTTTAGATCATTCTTGCTCCTTGAATTGCACTTAAAGTAGCATCTTTTTTAGGGTATGTTAGGTTGGGCTAAAGCTGACTTAAGTCAAAAAACTTAAGATAATCTAAGCAATCAAGTGGGACTAAACCGTTTGGTTCATAAAAAAGATAAGCTTCTCTAAGGTGAGATAAATTTAGAAAATTATTTGATTGGTTTTAAGCTTGACTAGTATTATAAACTTTATGAAGGAAAAAACTTACAATGTATATCTTGTATAGTTATACATTATTATATAAATGATGAAAGTTTTATTAATTCATAACTGCTTTGATGACTTGTAGGCCTATATATAATGAAAAAAAATGTCATAGAAATGTGAGGAATAATATTTCCTCCCATAATATACCATTTTTTGTATTCCCGCATAATATCCCCTTTTTTTTGGTTGGCACAAATTTGACAATGGGGTAGATATATAATTGCAATAACTTCATCTAAGAAATACACTTAGAATACAACAACAACATCAAGCCATTATCCTAGTACATTGGTTCGGCTAAATGAATTATTTCCTCTATTGTGTTTTGTTAAGAGTCAAATTCTCATTTAAATCTCATAAAAAATGTCAATCTAATATTTTCTAACCAAGCTTTCTAGGTCTACCTCTACCTTTCTTAACATAAGCCAAATCTAATACATCTACTCTCCTAATCAAGTCATCGAATGGCCATCATTTTATGTGACCAATCCATCTAAGGTGACTCTCTCTAATCTTTTTTTCAATTGGAGTTACTCCAACCTTTTCACTTATATGCTCATTTTATATATTGTCTCTAAAAGTAAAGCCATTCATCCACATATGCATCCACATATGCATCCTCATCTCTGCAACACTTAACTTAATATTATGCTTCTCTTTTAATGGCCACCATTATGCACTAAAATAGATGACAAAAAAAACCTTGGTATCTTTCTTCTAAATCAGATGAGAAACACGTGCAACAATTGACACAATAACATTAAGCATTGATCATGAGTATTAAAATATTAAATATACAAAAGAAGAGTATAAATTGACTACAAAGACTCATTTAATTTGGTATCTTCCACAAAGTGCATATATTTAAGGTTATGAAATATGTGAAATGTTACTACTAAAAAAATGGAACAACAACATCACGTAGCTTGCAGTGGTTTCTAGAATTGTTGCTAAGATCAAATTAATCATAGCGATTTTAACCACTTCAAATTCACAGTTTTTAAAACTGTTGTAATATATTATAATTGCAAATATTATATAAACTACTGCTATACCCATCCTACAACAGTGTTGATATATATTTTTTTTTATTCTGTTCAATATTATAGTTGAACTAGCAAAATTTTTTTATAAAAATCATAAATGTGTATAATAATAGTATTATAAAATTGGTTATAATGTCTAAATAAACATATATTAAATCAACGAAAGTTTGTTCATGTTAAATAATTTATGCAAGTTTATCAATTTCTTGTATTATTAATTTAAATGTAAATTTTTTTACACTTTCTTATAGCTTGGGAGCAGTGAATCAACTTGATCATGATCATTAAGATTTTAGATTGGCATTATAAAGGAGTACATCAAACAGCATGAATTTTGAGTTGTTCCTTGTCAAGGAAGGATTATTAGACTTAAGATTAGAGATAATTTCCTATGCTTTTTATCGTCATGATTTTCCTCACATGATTGTGCCTCTAGAATTGATGGGAATGAGCTTATCATCTAATGATGTATTTTTTCATGACTTTGACGATGTAGTAGAAGTATGCCACTCTCATTGTTTTTCAATATGAAACTTTCTTCTTATATTAGGGAATTAGCATTAAATCATGCTTGAATTCAAAGCTTGTTAATGTTCATGGATATGGATATGCTTTTCCCCAAATATTTCCTCACAACTAAATGCCTGGTTGCATGATTGTCGACATACTTTCAATGGTTTATATAAAGGTAAGCATTATCGTTCGAGGTTTGGATTGTGGTTTGAGACTATTTATTTCTTTGTTTTTTTTGTTCTCGAAAATGAAAAGATGGAAACCATCATATAAGGAATATTGATCCTTTTGTTGTATTATGATTATTAGTGGGAATAAAAATACTTTAAGTGATTGTTAATTTGTATGTTGCATGTATTTAGATTGTCAAAGCATTCTTGATATATAAGACATTACACAGAGATTTCATTCTCATTTTAGGAGGATATTATGATATGAGGTACAGTTTCTCATAGGTGCAAAGTCTTTATAGTTAATTACCTTCCTCGATATTGAGAGAAAACTTTCAATTAAGGCTTGTTTATTATATAGGCACTAGGTACCTAGCATATAGAGCAAAACTTTAGGTTTTGGAAGATGAAGTTTTAGGATAGTTAGGGTTTTGAAATTTATCACCGTACACTTAAGTTGGGCGATAAGGGAATGATGATGAGTCTGATCAAGATCTCATTAGTTCCATCATCTCGGGCTATCATGCCCCTACTCTACGTAGTCAAAGGAGATAGGACTACAGATACAATACAATACATAATTTATCAAAGGAAACGAAGGAGAATAAACAAAGTATAGATACCTTTAAACTGTAGCAATAAGGCAGCATACAACCACCAGCACTCCATTTGGTTACATTAAAACTTTAGCAAATGCACATGTCATCTAGAAGCTCATGTTCTTATTCCATGAGTAAAAGATATATCAAGAAATAATTTTTAACCAATATAGACCTCATCTAGTATATAAGGACCTCTTGCCACGCATGAACCTTCAGGACTTCAATTATAAGATTGTTTGATGAGAAATCAGTCATGGTAGGTCATTTCAAATAACAAAATAACTTATTTTCAGCTTCAGGTAGCATTATGCTTTGAATGAAGGATAAGACCCTAGTCAATTGGGGTGTCAGAGCTAGGATACAAAGATGATAACGATTCTCCAAAGTGGGTTGATCTCCTTGATCTCTGGTTTTTTGGAGAAGCGGTGTAAGCGTTGCGGATCTATGGTTTATGATTTTGAAGATAGCAAACATTCCTTATTTTTCTACGATTGCCTTATGTACTAACATTTCAAGTTCGCACGACCAGACTATAATTTGGAAACAACTCAAGATTGGGTAGACTAGGTCTGTGTCAGTTAGTAATCTTTTTCCTTTCTTGAGTCTATTGTATTTGGTGTGGCATCTGAAGATTTGTAACTTGGAAGATTTTCTGTTGTGCCGTAAAAGATTTTTATTTTTGGTAACATCGTCCGGGATGATATTTATATCGTCCTGGACGATCTGACAAAAGTAGAAACCCTAATTAGGGCATCCTCATTAAAGCAGCCGTCTTTTTGCAAAGCACATCGTCCTGGACGATTTTGTATGGACCAGGACGATCGGCTCGATTCAGCAAGAATCTGCCACCAGATCTACTTAGGAAATTCTTATTTTTGGTTATCATCGTGGTGGATCGGCCTAGACTATAAAATATCATCCAAGACGATCCAGGACAATTTTTCCAAAATTTCTAAGGCAATTTTGGAAAGCAATTAATGGGGATTTCATCCAGGCCAATCGCAAGATCGTCCGGGACGATTAGACATCGTCCAGCATCATTTCAGGGCGATATTCATGATGATTTTTCTCATATTTGAACTAATCGGCCAAGACGATATGTCTATCGTCCTGGACGATAAAGTTGGCAGGTTGCATTAATGAGCTCGTTTTTAGCTCTTCTATTTAAGCTATGACATGGCACTTTGTAAGTGTCTTTGGCAGCCATTGTAGCTTCGTTCTTGTGGGGGAAACTTGAAGAGAGAGAGAAAAGGGTGGAGTTTTAGAGGGAGAAGATCCTGTGAGGGGGGAACTTAAGGTAGTGTGGAGGGGATTCCACACGGTTGCTCCGGCAAACTCGCACCTTAGAACCATCAGATTCAAGGCTTGTATCGAGGTAAGTTCACCAAAGAAGAAGATCCCTTTGGTGTTAAAGGACCCGGCGACTACGCCACACCGGGGAAGGTGGAAGTGATTTTGTAAGGGCTTCTCCGCCGAGCTGTGGGGGCTAAAGGAGAGACACTTAGTTTAGTACAATACTTAGGGTGTGCCTCCAAGGAGTGGACGTAGGTCAAGATTTGATTGAACCACTATAAATCCGGTGTGTTCTTTTCTTATTATTGCTTTCGCATTATTTTCTTCCGCACTTGTTTTTTCGTGGTGATTTTGGATTGAGTTTTATCTTTGGTTTTAAAGTTATCCAATTCACCTCTCTTTTATTTAGCCTTGGGCCAGTTCTATACGGCTTAACATCCCTAACGATCTTTTAGTAAGGTGAAATGAAATCATTTGATGCATGGTAGAATAAAGAAGGTAGACCATAAATATTGGGCAAGCTGATTGAATCTGAATCTCGAGAATAACCCTTCTCCACATTATCAGCCTCAAGTGTCAACTCATCCCACGTCTAGCATCAAAATAAAGAATGAAAATAATAATAAGCTATGGATACTAATGATTCAATCTCTTGAATGAGACAATCCGACCCAGGCTCAAGTGGTAACTCATTCATTTAGCACGCATTATTCTTAAATTTATAAAATCAACACACTAATCATTTAAAATGACCATTATGTGCTAACAACTATGTTGATTGTTATGCATTCAAGTATAATGATTAGGAGTATTAACACCTTGATTCATTTAAAATTCAAATTAAAGAAGATCAATTTATGAATCTAGATTGGTAATGAAAATGTATCAAATTACAAGAAAATTTAATAATGAAAAATTTTTAAATCTAGATGTATTTTAGTAGGTATAGATTTCAATTTAACAAAATAAATACATGAAAATTCCTAAAATGAATAATTTTTGACATATGTCAAATGCAAAAGTATTTTTAATCATACGTTCTCATACTAAAAGGATATTCAAGCAACTAAATTTTGTTAAAATACAGGAGTATACCTTTGTGAAGCTGGCAGGATGCTGCATATTTTGAAATATGTTCAACATTCATTACCAATGTAATTCCTGATGAAAAGTATATGTTAAAAGCTCCCAACCAAAAAGATGAAAAGTTAAATAAAGAATAAGATAAGAACACAAACTATAGACTCAGGCGGGCCAAAATTGTCTAATGCCTAATCATTTTGAGTGTCAAAACCAAGAGCCCAGGTTGCTAAAAAGGCCAGCCACTGGCTCCAACTATGGTGGAAAGGACAAATACCAATCATCATTGCCCAATGTGGTAAAAATCACAAAAATAAAGCTCCCAACATCTTGTTTTTGAATTAGTGGCCCTTTTGATGTTATTTGTAACAGTGGATATGCAATTGATGTTATGCCAAAATATATGCCAAAATATTCACTCATTTCTTTCCCTCTAAGTGAAGTAAATAATCAGCATTTAGATAAAAGAGATCTGAGTTTTGAAGATAGAGAAGCATGTTGCATATCTTCAACAAATTCAAAAATCTGGAGCAACTTGGTCTTTGGATAAAAGAGTGAAGTTACTTGATGGATAAGAGGGGGGGGGGGGTGAATTGTGGAAATTTTATTGCAATAAATAAAACCTAAGCAAGAGTTCTAATTTTTTGTTATTTTTAAAGGTTTTAACATGAAAATTTAAACCAACTTCTAAGGCAATGGGCAATAATAAAATCTTTTTCTTTCACGATTTTTCCAAGCAAATATTATGAAATAGAAATGCAAGCAAGAATAAAAACAATAAGGAAAAAGCACACCGAGATTTTTATAGTGGTTTGGTCAAAACCTGACCTACGTCCACTCCCCGAAGTCCTCCGCTTCGGGAATTTCACTACAAACAATAGCTCTCCTTTTGCCCCCCTCAGCAAGGCCGAGAAGCCCTTACAATACTCCCTTTCACCAACCCGGCATGGTGGAGTGCCAAGCACTGTTTTCACCCTCCTGGTGACTGTAGAGAACCTTCTCATTTTTCTCCCTTCTGGAGAAGGCATAGTACCTTCGAGGTCAATGGACGTAGATGAGTCTCCCCCTTAGAAAGCCTCCCATAAGTTCTTCCCGGGCCACAGGAGTAGCAAGTTATAGCAAGATCGGAGCAATCGTGTGATCTCCCTCATCAAGCTCACCTTCTCCTTCCTCTCTCAACCCCTCAAACTTCTTAAGAGCTCTCTCTAGGATTTTCTCTCTACTCATGTTTTCTTCTTTTGTCTCTCACTCAAAATATGACAAGTTTTTCACATAAAATCGGGCTCCAAAACCCCTGAGATTTCAAAAGTAGCCGTTACAAACGTACAGTACGATTATGGGTCGTGTAGTTCGATATGTAGAAACTAGCTTCGTCCTGGTACGAAGAAGTATGAATAGTTTAAAAACTAATCGTATAGTACGATACTATATCATACGGTACGATTCACAACACACTACTTGTACTAGACGATAGCCGGGATGATCAAATATCATCTCTGTTCATCGTATGGTATGATCTACATTGTACCATACAAATAGTGAAAATCAAGGCATCGTACAGGATGAATTCTAGGATGATCAAATGTCGTCTCTGTTCGTCATATGGTACGATAGTAATCGTACAGTATGATGAGACAAAAAATACAGGATCGTCCAGGAAGATCTCCAGGACGATCAGAATTCATCTCTGTTTATCGTATTGTACGAAGGGTTTCGTACAATACTATTTTCAATTTGTAATTAAGCCTTGATTTGTTACACTAATCACAGGTTAAATTAAGTATGTATTTAAAATAGATCGTACCATACGAATGTCGTCGTACAGTACAAACGGCGCAAAATATCATACTTGACTTATCATGACGGCTACGGTTTTGGATTTGAAATAGATCGTACCATACGATAGTATTCGTATAGAACGATGTGTTCACAGAACAAGTGTTATAATAGTAGATCGTACAGTACGAAATAAATTTGTACAGTACGATTACCATAGACTGAAAAACTAAATTTCTTACTTTTGAAAACCCTCTCCCCCTGTTTGTGTGCATGATTGCTCAGACTTACCTGCAGTTTGTGGCCAGACTCAAGAAAATAAAAAATAAAATAAATAACAAAATACAATGTCCGACTCATACTCCTAATCCAACAAGTCTTGAGTCTTCCTGTTGTCCTGAATGGCTTGTGATCTTCCTGAAATGTTAATACTCACGGACAATAGTAAACATTAAATGATATTCAATGAAAATTAGTTTAGGCAACATTATTTGGCATCATCAAAATCTCAACCTCGGGATCATGGGTCGCAACAAAGAGGAAGCAACATGAAGGATATTGCAAATGATAGAATAAGTGAAATCACATTAAAAAAATTTGTAAGTGCTATCTGGGCTAGAAGAGCAAAAAGAGCACTTCCACCTACCACATCCTAAGAGAACATCTTTTGTGCCATGTAAATTTCCACTAAGATACCATAACATTATTAGCGTAGTAAGCTTGCATGAAGCAATTCAAGTTGGGATTCAGAGACCCACACCACAATATGTATCAGCTTCCTTTTTTATTTTTTTTAGGGAAACCCACGGCGGGGTTCACGTGTTAATATCAAAAAAATGATTACAAAATTCCTAAAGAGAACTCAAGTTCCCTACTGCTCCAAAGAGCGACAAAATTAAAAGTAAAAAAACCTACGAGCTTGAGTTCCCTACTATAGAAAAATAAAAACAAACCTAGGTACATTCTACGGTGCATAAGAATGAGCACCCAAAAAACCTTCAACAAACTAATAAACCAACCCAATAAAATAATATTTCCTAAGCCACCAAAAGAGAACCAAAAAGACCAATATACATCTCATAGCATTATGCTCATGACTAACCACAATAAATAACTTACCAGGAGCAAAGAGATAACCCATAGTAAAATAACACAAGAAACCTTCCAGAATACCAACAAAATGCTGGGGAACAAAATCACACTCCAAGAACATAGCAGTAACAAAAGCAAAAATCACATGTGAAAGTTCGTTAGGGATGTTAGGCCCTTATGAACTGGCCCAAGGCTAACCAAGAGGGGGGGAGTTGGTATTTTAAAAAATCTTTAAACCAAAGACTAACAAAGCTTAAACTAAAATCACCACAGAAAAAATAAGTGTGAAAAAATTAAGTGCGGAAGAAAGAAAAAAGAATACGGGGGTTTATAGTGGTTCGGTCAACTCGACCTACGTCCACTCCACGGAGGCGCCCTCCGCATATTGCACTACCAAAGTGACTCTCCTTTTACTCCCACAGCAAGGAGGAGAAGCCCTTACAAAACCACCTTTATTCCACCCCCGGCAAGGCAGAGAACCCAACTCCTTTTGCTTCCTCGTGAAGCAGGCAGAGAACCTCGATTAATCACTAAAGCTTACCTCTCCCAACCCTTCAAAGGACCAGAGACTCTAGTGGAAGAAGAAGTGGAACTATGCTTGGAGTAACCCTTGTGAATCTACCACACAAGCTCCCCCTCACAAGATCCTCTCTCTCTCTCCTCTAGGCTTTCTCAGGTCTAAACAGTAGCAAAAGATTATTCAAAATGTTGAACAATAGCCCTTAAATAGAAGAGCTTCAAAATAGCTCATTAATTACAAGTTGCCGATATTATCGTTCAGGATGATAGTAATATTGTTCTATACGATCAGTGCAATTTGAGCCTAATCAACCGGAATGATCTGGGACGAATAGAAGAAAAATGTTCATATCGTCCATGATGATACTAAATTGTCCTATACAATTAATTTAAATCACATACTATCGGCAAGATAATTGATCTAAAAAGTTTTCTAAATGATTTCAAAAAAGCTTGATCGTCCGGGACAATCTCACGATCGTCCCTGACGAATAGTTCAAATTAGAGGAAAATCATCTAGAGCATCGCTCAGAATTTGAGCTGGCTGATCCTAATCGTCCAGACCATCGCTCAAAATATGAGCTGTCCAATATTGATCGTCTAGGAGCAACTTAAGGTTTTTGAACGGATTGTCCTGACCGATCTTGCGATCGTCCAAGATGATGTGATCGTATCAATCATCTTAATTGCTTTCCTTAATTGCCTTATTAATTTAGGCATAATTATATCAAATCGTCCAGGCTGATACATGATCGTCCTGGCCAATTTCTAAAAATAAAGAAAGCATGAATAGATCATGGAGGCTTATTCTTTCTATTTTGATCTTATCGTCCTGGCCGATACATGTATCGTCCAGGCCGATCAGCTTATGATGGCAGCCTTAACAAGATGTCCTGATTAGGATTTCTATTTTGAACCTGATCATCCAGGATGATATAAATATCATCTGGGATGATGTGAGTAAAAATAGAAATTCTAAATCAGATAGAAAAATCACTCAAGTGTGTGTGTTATTGTGTGTGTTGGGTTACTTAGAAGCAGAACACTTCAATGGTTACAATTGACTCAAGAAAGGAAAAAAGAAAATTACAGACTGACGCAAACCTAGTTTACCCAATCTTGAGCTGGTTCTGATTTCCGTCCGATCTTGTGGCCCTGATATGTTAGTAGAAAAGGCAGTAGTAGAGAAACAAGAGTGTTTGCTAACATCTAAATTATAATCCATGAACAATAGATTTGCAACAATCTCCCCCTTTTTGCTGATGACAAACACTTCGACGATCAAAAATAGTAGTTCAAAATTTTCAGAATAAAACAGTGAAAAATAAAACAGTGCAAACACCAACATACTACTCCCCCTTTTGACATCTCAAAAAGGAGGAGGAAACTAAAAAATAAAGTAAAAAACCCTAATTTTTTTTTATCCAAGGCATGAACATGATGTAGTCTTCCATGTGATTGATTTTAATGATTTTTAAGTTAATGATTTAACAACATCAAAAATACAAAAAATTGTAGAATATCCGATCATGTTAATCCCTAAGCTCGGACTTCTTTTAGGGTAAAACGAGACGAACGAAAATTTTGTACGGGACGAATTATTTTCGCCTGATATGAACTAATCATTTTTCAATAAATAGGCGGTCTTTTCAACTCAATTGTCACTCTCTAAACATCACTTTCAAATCCTTTCTTACTCTAGATCATTTTTAAATGGCCAGTTCAAGCAAGCGTCAAAAGTTCTTAGTCAAGAAGCCATATAGGAATTCGTCCGAAAACTTTCTATCCAAAGCAAATGAGGATTCTTTTCCTAGATTTACTTCTGCCAAAATCACTCCTTCCCGAATTTTAATTCAAGAAGATATTACCTTTCAGGTAATGTCTTTATTTGTTTCGACTCAATTTCACTTTATCCTTACTCTGGTCTACCTCTATAACAAAGAAACCTTCCACTACTTTCTAGCCAATATGTCCTTCAATTATGACCACTCTGTGATTCGCTCTTTTGTTTTCAAACAAAAAGTTGAAATCACTAAACACGACTTAGGAGCTTTTCTAAATTTAAGAACTGAGGGGAGTAGAGCCCATACCTTACTCACCAATGATACATATAAATGGTATGAAATCAATAGGGTGATTAGAGGAAATGGTTTAACTGAGCATGTGGCTAATGTATCCGGTCTTGTCCGGAATGCACGCATCATCCAGCACATTCTTAGAACTTCAATCATTCCAAAAGCTGGTGATAGAGTCAATATTACCCCCCTTTTCTCTATGGTGACCTTTCTAATCATGTCTAATGAGCCTATAGATGAAGCCCAACTTATCCTTGACTATCTTTATGGGCTTTTTGAAATTAGCCATGCTGAACAGAAAATAAAAAAGAATATTGCCTTAGGACACTTAGTTACCTTTGTTCTGGAGAAGAAATACAACTTTGTTCATCCAGATCAAGAATATGAAGAACCAATCTACTATAATGACGGATCATTTAGAGCGATCTTCAAGGAGGAATCAGGTAAAGCACATGTCATAAGTGATATAAAAGAAGAGCCTGAAGGTGCACCTGCTCCTACAAATGAACCAAATTATCATAATTTGGTTCAAATAATTGATCAGCTAGAGACTCATTTTGATCAACGTTTTGATCAAATTGAGACTCATCTTCAACAACAAGATGCTCAATATCAACATGACATGGGTTATTTGAGGGGACAAATGATTTAGATTAGTACTAATATACTTATGTTGAATACATACTTTAATGTCTTTGGTACTGCTCCTCCTCCTCCTCCTCCAGATCAGGGACCGTCTGAGTGATTGTTGCACTTGATGTTTTGTGTTTGTATTGCTATTATTTATGTGTTAGTTGTTGTTTGCTTTTAGTAGTTTAATGTATTTCTTCTTTATTTTAGAAGTTGTATTAATATCTTGAAGAATCCTCGTAATATTTAAAATGATATTAATATAAGTTCTTGTGTTTTGATTTGAATTTACTTTTGAAGTATTCGTTAGACTTTATGTAAATCATTAGATTTTTAATCTTAATTGTGCTATATCCTAAATTGCAAGAAAAATTAAATTCATTAGAAAATCAAATTATTCCAAGTTTAAGTTTTGCTAATAACTTGATATTATCAAAATTTTCAATCTCATGTCTCTCTTTTAAACTGCCTTATTATTAATATTATTATTGCAATTCCAATGTTTTCTTATTTTACATTTCATTTATCAATCATTATTTATGCACTTAGAAAGATTTAAAATTTTAGATTATTGTTTTTGAAAAGAATAAAATTACTCTTGCAAATTGTGTAAAAGTACAATAAAAAATCAAAAGGAATGCGCAAAGGTTCGTAATGTGAAAAAGAGACACAAAATAAGCTCAAAGTAAAAATGATGCACAAAAATATGCCACAAATGTGAAAAAGATGCACAAAGCACCACATGTGGTAGTTATTTCTTTCCAAACTCTTTTAATCTCTTAATTCAAATTGATCTTATTTTCATTTATAATTGATATTGAAATTTGAAATATACAATTTTTTATTCATCCTTATTGCAATGATTTTATCTATCTTAGTGTCTAAACTGACTCTTGCCTTTGATAAATTCTTTTTATTATCTATGTTATATCACATCTTAAATTATATGAATTTCTATGATTTTTCTAATATTTTAATTTTATTTGCATACTTATTTCAATCACTGTTAAGATTATATTATCAAATGACTTCATATCTCTACTTACACTTCAAGTCTTTTTCTTTTCTTCTTCACTTTTTACTGTTCTAAAAAAGGGGAAGAAATTATTTGTTGAATTATGTCTTGTGTCTTGTGAGTCTTGTATCTTGTGTTAGTATTTGTGTTTATTTTATTTTTGGGATTATGTTGCTGTTTTGTTTTGTATAAAATTTTTGAAAAACAAAAAATAATTTTTAAATCAATGCCTCCTTATTTTCATGCATTCATCAATTCAGAGGGAGTTTAGGAGATTCTTAGAATTTGAAATCCTACAAACAATAATTATTTTGTCATCATCAAAAAGGGGGAGATTGTTAAGAGAGTTGCTATTTGCATGTTTTACATTCTTGCAACTTGTATAGTTTTGATGATTTCAAATATTATTATTTTATGTATAGTTATTTCCTAACATTTTTTTTGGAAGATTTGTTTTTGCTCTTGTGTGTACTAATATTTCAGGAAATTTGAACTCCAAACTATGAAGGCTTTAAATCAAATTTTACATACAATCCTTTATAAATTGAAGCTTTAAATTATTTTTTGAATTGAGAGGGAGTGATTGTAATTGAGTGAATAAAAACATACACACACTTAAGGAGATCTTACAAAATTTGTACTGATCGTACTGGACGATCAGGTCAGTTATCTCCTCGTAGGAGCATTGGAACGAACAGGAGTTGAGGAAATTTTTCTAAGTCCTGATAGTCCAGGACGAAATTATTTATGTCCCAGGATGAGTTAGGCTCTATAAAAATTTCGTTCAAATGAAATCTATAATCGTGCCAGGATGACTTCGGCTCTGTAAAAATTTTTTCCAGACGAAATCCAAATCATCCCAGGACGAATTTTCATTGTAAAAATTTTGTTCAAACGAAATCTATAATCGTGCCAGGATGACTTGGGCTCTGTAAAAATTTTGCCCAGACGAAATCAAATCGTCCCAAGGTGAATTCTTCTCTATAAAAATTTTATTCAGACAAAATTCATTATCATGCCAAGACGAGTTATCCTCTATAAAAATTTTTTCCGAACGAAGTCCAGTTTGTCCCAGAATGATGTGAACCGACTTACCACAATCGGTTACGTCTTGGAGTTATTACGATCATATGGGATGATCCATTTCGTGTTGACTTGAATATTTGTAGTTTTTGGATGATTTTTCTTGTCTCTCCTATATAAGGTCCAATTTTTACTGCCACCCAATCTTTTTATCATTTGATCTTCGTGTCTATTGAAAGAAGAGTCAAGGAGAGAGTGTGAGAGAGCATTCAAAGGAGGATTCCTACCACTGGAGCATGAAGACTTCTCTTGGTGTTCAAAGGTAAGAATCTCTACATGTGATTTGGGATAACTTCACTCTTTTCTTTCTTCCTTCTAGAATTCTTGTGAGAAGATCTATCAAGGAGATCCGGTTCTTTGCCCACACTAGGAGAGTGTGAAAGGATGAAGGATTCTCTGCCCACACAAGGAGAGTGTGAAAGGATGAGGGATTCTCTGCCCACACTAGGAGAGTGTGAAAGGACGAAGGGTTCTCTGCCCACACTAGGAGAGTGTAAAAGGATAGACGGTTCTCTGCCAATACTGGGGATAAGTGTAAAAGGAAGACGGTTCTCTATCGCACAGGGTAGTGGTGGAAAGAATTTTTGTAAAGGCTTCTCCGGGGAGTGGATATAGGTCTGGTTTTGACCAAACCACTTTAAATCTGGTGTTCTTTACTTTTCTGTTTTTTATTTTGTTTATCATTTACAACTTGTGGTTGAAAAATCTTTTTCTAAAAAATTCACTAACAATTAAGTTTTTATTTCCAAAGTTTAAAAAGAGGGTTTAATTTTTTTAATAACCAATTCACCCCCCCCCCACCCCCTCTTGGTTAGCCACTGGGACATAAGCTTAGGTTTAACAGCCTAATTCATTGTGAACGAATCTCAACAATTTGATGCCTCCCATATTGCTAAACTTTACTTTAATGAGGCCATTTGATTACATGGTTTACCCAAAATTATTGTATCAGACATGGATGTCAAGTTTACTAGTTATTTTTGAAAAACCCTTTGGATGAAAATGGACACTAAATTGTAATTCTTCGTACCCTTTTATCAACAAACTAATGGTCAAACCGAGGTATTTAATAGGAGCAACACATTTTGTTACGATACCTTGTACATGAGCATATTAAGGATTGGAATTTCATACTCCTCACAGCTAAGTTTGCCTATAATAATTCTGTGAACCATACCACTGACCTAAGTCCCTCTAAAATTATTTATGGTTTCAAACCTAGACAACCGCTTGATCTCATACCCATGTATTCTAGGTATAGGATTTATGAGTCTGCAAACTCATTTGTATCCCATATGGATGAACTTTATAAAGAGATTGCACGCTAGATTGAAAGGATCAATAATGATTATAAACTTTATGCTGATCTTAAATGAAAATTTAAAACTTTTGATATTGGTGACTTTGTGATGGTGCGAATTCATCTAGAATAGTTCCCGCAAGGAACGGTTAAGAAGTTACACGTTAAGAGTGCAGGACCATTCAAAATAATTAATAAAATCAATGATAATGCTTATGTAGTAGATCTTCCTGTAGAATTCAATATCAATCCCTCCTTTAACATAAAAGATCTAGTAGAATATGGAGATCCTAATTTTAACCCACCAAATCTACTTCTACATCAGCCTTGTGTGACCCCACCTTGTGAGAACCCAAACCTACCTCCACTCCCAAACATTCTCAATATACCTATGGCAGAGAAGTTTGACACGATTCTAAGTGATGATATCATTTACACAAGAGAAGATGGATGAAGGAGATATTTGATCAGGTAGAGAGGCAAACCAGAGTCAAAAGCCACTTGGTTGGATCACGAGGAGCTACAACAAATTGACCCTGACTCATTGGAGATCCATGAAAGTACCCGGGACACTTACTCGATGGATTCGAGCTTTTTCCCACCCTGGGAGAATGATAGGGACATCAAATCATGGAAAGTATATCAAAGATGTGATTGCCGATCTATGAAAACAATCGCGCCTATCTATTTTTGAGTCCTCATATGTATTTTTTTATTTATCTTCTTTATGTATTTATTTTAGTTGTATTTCCCTTTTCACTCCTCACATATGGGTTTATCATGTGTAAGCCCTAAGGGATAAGTTGTCTTTTATTTTCTCATTCATTGTATGAGGCTATATATAGCCCCCTTACGTTTCTTTTGAGTTTAATGAATGAATGAATGGATTATAATCAAATTTCTGCATATTGAGTTCTTGTGAGAGCTTGAGAGTTTTTGGAGAGAAATCCCTTGGAGGGGGAAGCGGATCACCCACCAACCTTGAAAGAGTCAGGGTTCGTGGCTATTTTCATCTCACTAAACTGGCTGCCATCCAACTGTAACCGCCTACCCCCTCCCCCCCCCCCTCCCTTCAAATTTCCCCATTAATGTTTGCAATTAAAGCCTTCCTAATTAGGCCTTTATGTTTTTGGAAACCCAATTAATTCACAATCCAAGTCTATTTGAAATTGAAATTGAATTTGTTACCTAAAATACAAATTCTATTTTAGGAAAGTTTCTAAAATTATATCCTATTTAAATTTAAATTTAATTAGGTTTAATTAAATCTTTCCATATTCCCAATTCCAAAACAGGCAACCCTTGATTGCCTTTCCCCAATTGAAATAGTCGTCCCTTTTCTCTCTCTATGCCACCGTCCCAACTTTATTACCCCATTTGATTTCTTTCCAAATTGAAAACCTCTCTCTTTGAGAAGAAGTCAAAACCCCACCCTCTCTCTTACCCACCCCTCCCTCTCACCTCTTGTCCTTTTAATTCTTTCCAAATTTAAGAATTAAATCGGGAAACAAATTCCCAAATTTCCCTCCATCCTTCCTCTCCAAATCTACACCAATTCCTTTCCCAAGCTCTCACCTTTGGCCGGGCATCGCTCACCCTTCTTCTCTTCTTGAATTCTTGAGAGAAACGTCTTTCTCTCAAGGGTAATCTTTAAGGAGAGTAAAGGACATCATCTACAACACTTCAACACTACGATATCGATGCATGGCTGATCCCGATCTTAACTTTGATTTCGTCTACAACAAACAAGGTCTCATCTACATCCTCTGATCGCATTTCTTCGACATTAACCCGGAAATAGATATTTCCATCGAGGATTACTTGGATCGTATCATCTTTACCTTGACCTAAGCCATTGAAGAGAAGCTTTCCACCATTCACATGATGAGGGTGAACTTTTTCTCCTATTCAATTTTCACCTAGCTTTCTTCTCTTGTAGGTTGTGATTCAAGCATAAGGAGTCATGCAAAGCTATCTGCCAATAATTAGTAAACATAGGATATGAGTTTGATTTTCTATGCTTTCTAATCTCATTGTTAACCTAGGGATGCTATTAAAAATCTACTTAATTTGCATATGTTAAAATTCTAAATGTTTTGGTGATCTTAGCTTTTAGTATGTGATTTGGCCTAAATGGAGTCACCTCTCTTTTTGTTTTATATTATCATTTAATAGCTAATGTTTTAATTATTATTGCTCTTATTCCAAAATGTGCAAGTTCTTAAAACATTCATTTAAATCATACCTAGTTCTTTATCAATTCTTTTTATCATTTTTAATTTTGATTTAATTCTGGCAACCTAAAAGCCTAGAACACATGCTTTGGTACTAATTATCTTATTTTTATTTATTAGGCCAATAGTTTAGTGAGAGAGTTGGTATGGAAAGAAAATTAATGTGCTTTTAGATTATCATTCAATTATGAAGTAAAAAAATAAGTAGGAATAAATAAGATAAGAATTAGCATATCTCCAAGGTTGGCTCCTATCTGGTAAGGCCTTTTATATTTTCTTATTTGATTTCTTTCCTCCTCCCTCTTTCTTTTTGGATCTTTCTTGCTCTTTGAATTGCACTAAAAGTAGCATCTTTTTTAGGGTATGTTAGGTTGGGCTGAAGTTAACTTAAGTCAAATAGCGTAAGATAATCTAAGCAATCAAGTGAGATTAAGCCATTTGGTTGATGAAAAAGATAAGCTTCTCTAAGGTGAGATAAAAAATTGTTTGATTGGTTTTATGCTTGACTAGTATTATGAACTTTATAAGGGAAGAAACTTACAATGTATATCTTGCGTAGTTGTACATTATTATGTAAATGATAAAAGTTTTATTAATTCATAACTACTTTGATGACTTGCAGGCCTATATATAATGAAAAAAAAAACTTTATAGAGATGTGAGGAATGGTATTTTACCCCCTAATATCCCATTTTTGTATTTTGCCTAATTTCCTTCTTTGTTTAGGCTTGCACAAATTTTATAATGGGGTAGATATGCAATTGCAATAACTTCATCTAAGAAATACACATAGAATAGAACAACAACATTAAGCCTTTATCCCATATGTGGGATTGGCTAAATGAATTATTACCTCTATTGTGATCTATTAAGAGTTAAATTCTCATTTAAATTTCATAAAGAAATGTCATTCTAATATTTTTTAACCAAGCCTTTTTAGGTCTACCTCTACCTTTCTTAACATAAGCCAAATCTAACATATCTACTCTCCTAATTAGGTCATCAGAAGGCCACCGTTTTATGTTACCAAGCCATCTAAGGTGACTCTCTCTAATATTTTTTTTCAATTGGAGCTACTCCAAATTAACGATAGCATTTTTAACCACTTCAAATTCACAGCTTTTAAAATTGTTGTATTATATTATAATTGCAGATGTTATATAAACTATGATATAGCCACCCTATAACAGTGTTCATATTTTTTTTATTCTATTCAATATTAATGTTGAACTAGCAAAAGTTTTTATAAAAATCTTACATGTCTATAATTATAGTATTATAAAATTGGTCATAATGTCTAAATAAACATATATTAAATCAACTAAGGTTTGTTCATGTTAAATAATTTATGCAAGTCTATCAATTTCTTATATTATTAATTTAAATGTAAATTTATTTACACCTGCATTTTTTCTTACAGCTTAGGAGCAGTGAATCTACTTGATCATGATCATTAAGATTTTAGACTGACCTTAAAAAGGAGTATGTTAAAACTACATGATTTTTGAGTAGTTACTTGTCAAGAAAGGATTATTAGAGTTATGATTAAAGATAATTTCCTATTCATTTTATCATCATGATTTTCCTCACATGATTTTGCTGGGAATGAGCTTATCATCTAATAATGTATTTTTTAATGACTTTGTTGATGTAGTAGAATTATGCCACTTTCATTATTTTTTCAATATAAAACTTGCTTCTTATATAAGTGAATTAGCATTAAGTCATGCTTGAATTCAAAGCTTGTCAATGTTCATGAATCTGGATATGCTTCTCCCTAATTATTTTCTCACAACAAAATGCCCGGTTGCATGATTGTCGAGATACTTGTAATGGTCTATATAAAGGTAAGCACTATCATTTAAAGGTTGGATTGTGGTTTGAGAATGTTAATTTCTTTGTTTTTTTTTCTCAAAAATGAAAAGCTAGAAACCATCATATAAGGAATATTGATCATTTTGTTGTATTATGATTATAAGTGGGAATAAAAATACTTTAAGTGATTGTTAATTTGTATGTTGCATGTATTTAGATTGTCAAAGCATTCTTGATATTGTGTATGGTAGTTTTAATTATTATTGTTGACTTTATTTGTTCCATAACCTCTCCGTACTCCATTTTATCAATAGAAAAAGTTTTAACAAGATTGATCTTCCTTGATAAATTTTTAGAAGACATATTATATTTTGTATAAGACAGTACCTAGAGATTACGTTCTCATTTCGGGAGGATTTTATGATATGAGGTATAGTTTGTCATAGGTGCAAAGCCTTCATACTTAATTACCTTCCTCGATATCAAGAGAGAACTTTCAATTAAGGCTAGTAATTATATAGGCAGTAAGTACCTTATAGAGCAAAACTTCAAGTTTTGGAAACTGAAGTTCTATGATAGTTTGGGTTTAGAAATTTATCACCGTACACTTAAATTGGGTGATAAGGGAATGATGATGAGTCTGATAAAGATCTCATTAGTTCCATCGTCCTGAGCTATCGTGCCCCTATTCTACTTAGTTAGAGGAGATAGCAAACCAACTGAATCGAATGATCCTTATTGGTAGCAATTGGTTCTTTTTTCTAATGGTGCTTTATAAAATTGAGGTGGGTGTTTTTCATAAGGGGATACATTTAAGTCAACCTTACATGTCAAAAAAGAGCTCTATGAGTCAGTCTTCTAGATTTGGCACAATTGTATCGTATAGCTAGTTTCCTCCATCTACTTCAAGTTTGGTTATTAAAGAACTTCAACATTAGAAGATCGATAATCTTTGGTCATTTGTACTTTGGTGCTTAAGTTATTTCTACTTTAAAAAATATTATCAATTGTTCAATGTTCTACTTTAAAAATTTGTCTGATTTAATATGATAAAGTTTAGTAAAATATAGAGTGATAAATTTTATTTTACTTTAATGAAAATTTTGTATTAATTTCTACAACAACAATAATAATAACATCATACCTTTACATGTTATCAATCTCTATATGTCATTATAGGTGAGCTAATCATCCAAGTGATCAATATCTATATGTTATGACAACCATTCTCCATCTTTACAATGTTGGAAAATAATCAACTTCAAATTAAATATATAACAGGTCATTAGAAGATGCCACAAAATTTATTATCATCAAAACACACACATTTGATCTACATCTTTTACAGGGACATATATTACTTTGTTCAAGACACCACTATAAAATTATATTCATTTGAATATAGCATTGTAAACTTATATAACCTGAAATAGTTCATCACTTTGTCTCCACCTCCTTAAGGTTCCTATTAGAACTATCAAGAACTCATTTGTCCCCAAAAAAATTTTTAGCAATCATAACTATCCTTATTAAATATTTAAACAAATTAATACTGCAGTGTGATTTTGTATTGAGACCATGAAGAAGCTCGCACCACTACTGGAACCATAGAATCAAAAGCCAGTGCAAAAGAAGCTTGATATTAGATGATAAGGGGTGATAGACATCATTTGCAAGATATTTTTTGCAAGAATAATTTATTAATTTTAATTTTACTTAATATGAAATGCTTATTTAATCACCATTTACAATTACTTGAATCTAGACTCTTTTTATAGCAGCTGACCAAATTAGGACTACAGATATAATACAATACCTAATTTATCAAAGGAAACAAAGGAGAATAAACAAAATTTATATGTCTTTAAACTATAACATTAAGGCAGCATACAGCCACCAACACTCCATTTGATTACTTTAAAACTTTAGCAAATGCACATGTCATCTAGCAGCTCATGTTCTTATTCCATGAGTAAAAAAATATATCAACAAATAGAATTCTAAGCAATATAGACCCCATCTAGTATACAAGGACCTCTTTCCATGCATGAACCTTCAAGACTTCAATTATAAGATTGTGTGATGAGAAATCAGACATGGAAGGTCATCTCATATAACAAAATAGCTTATTTCCTGCTTCAGGTAGCCTTATGCTTCGACAGAAGGATAAGACCCTTGTCTATTGGCATCAGAGCTAGGATACAAAGATGACAATTTTTCTCTTGAGTGGGTTGATCTCCTTGATCTCTAGTTTTTTGGAGAAGCGGTGTAAGGTGAGTTGTATTTTACGTGTCCAAGGATTCTATCCTATCAACCTATGCAAGTATGTAAAACTAGAGGTAATCTTATCTGTTGTATTTTACCTCGTTTATTGATAAAAAAGAAAATTTTTGGAGCATAAGAATCACACTGTAGGTGGGGCTATGACTAGCTAGATATGTATATACTTGTACTCGTATAGTTGAGAGAGGAATCTCACTTGAAGTTGGAAAGTATCAATACCACCAATGTGATATATACTGAATGTCCCTCACATGTAACACAAAGAAATATGTACTAGTATTTAATGTGGCTAAATGTCAAAATTCATATGCATATCAATGCAATAGTTGATACATGAAAAAAATCATGCAAGCAAACAATGTATAACAAAATTGATGCTATCCATTTAGCACACATTATTCTTAAATTTATAAAATCAACACATTAATCATTTAAAATGATCTTTATGTACTCAAAACTATGTTGGTTGTTATGCATTCAAGTAAAATGCTTAGGTGTATTAACACCTTGATTCATGTAAACTTCAAATTAAAGTTGAGATCAATTTATGAATTTATATTAGTAATGAAAATTTCTCAAATTACATGCAAATTTAAAATTGAATTTTTTTGAATCTAGATGTATTTTAGTACATATAGATTTCAATTTAAAAAAATTAATACATGAAAATTCCTAAAGTGAATAAATTCTGATCATATGTTAAATGCCAAAGTATTTTCTATAACATTTTCTTACATTAAAAGGATATTCAAGCAATAAAATTTAGTTAAAATACAGGAGTATACATTTGTGAAGGTGGCAGGATGCTGCAATTTTTTTAATATGTTCATCATTCATTACCAATGTAATTCCTGATGAAAAGCATATGTTGAAAGCTCCCAACCAAGCTATTTTCAGCATCCTGAACATTCTTGTTAAACTAAATAAAAAAAAATGAAAAGCCAGCCTCTCCCCTTTTAATTTTATGTTCTGGTATATGAATAAGGTATGAAGAAAATAAGCTAATTTTTTTGAGGGGTAAATTGTGGGCAAAGCCTATTCATTTATATGAAGAATAGTTACAAGAGAAACAAAATGCAACTCAGTAAATAATGTATGTAAGCACTGGAGCTACAACAAAAACCAGCAAGGCATAACCCCAAAAAGATGAAAAGTCACATAAAGAATAAGATAAGAGCACCAACTATAGACTCAAGTAGGAAAAAAACTATCTAATGCTTAATCATTTAGAGTGTCAAAACCAAGAGCCCTGATTGCCAAAAAGGACATCCATGGACTTTGGCTATGTTGCAAAGGACAAATCCCAATCATCATTGCCCAACATGGCAACAATCACAAAAATGAAGCTTTCAACATCTTGTTTCCACATTAGTGGCCCTTATGATTTTATTTGTAACAGTGGATATGTAATTGATGTTATGCCAAAATATTCATTCATTTCTTTCCCTCCGAATGATGTAAATAATCAGCTTTTAGATAAAAAAAGATATGAGTTTTGAAGATAGAGAAGCATGTTGCATATCTTCAACAAATTCAAAAATATGGAGCATACTTGGTCTTTGGAGAAAAGAGAAAGCAACAAGAAGGATATTCCAACGGATAGCATAACATAAATCACATAAAAAAATATGTAAATTGTTATACAGGCTGAAAGAGAAAAAAGAGCACTTCCACCTACCACATCCTAAGAGAACATCTTTTGTGCCATGTAAATTTCCACCAAGAGCTGTAACATTATTAGCATAGTAAGCTTGCAAGATGCATTTCAAATTAGGATTCAGAGATCCACACCACAATATGTATCAGCTTCCTTGTTATTCCTAAACTGCACCATAGGTATAGTATAAAAAATCATAATATAGAGGATCCCAAGATTGCACCCCAACCATTAATAATGAAAGAGAACTGAGTAAGGCTATTGAAACCAAATATCAGGATGGACCCATATAAGATTTCAAATAAACTTTGACCTTCACACAGCAAGTCCCAAATAAAAGAAAACTTTCCTTCTTCTTTAACAAAAAACTTAATATAAGGTTTAATGGTTCATGCAAGAATTTTAAAACTTCCCAAAATTTAGATCCTTTAGCCGTAGAGCTTTGCTTTCCACCAACAAGAAAAGATACTTTAACCATCCCAATGTCTACAATGTAGAGAGCACTTATCAGCAAAAAGAAGGGCAGCAAAGCAGGAAGGCTAAGGCCTCTACTTTCTCTGGGTTTACAATATTGGACCAAGAAACTAGCTACATTTGATAGTGAAATATCACCATAGTACAAGAATCTAGAGCCAACTTTGTTTAACAATTTATGAAAAATTTTAGGTAATATTGCACCTCTGATCCACTATTGTAGATAATGAATTTAAGATACTATAATCTCCTAACAAAAGAGAGAGACTTTGCTTTCCATCCATCAACTTGCACTCAAAGAATATTATAGTAGATGAAACTTTAGTAGATTTGTGGCCTTTACCTTTGCTCTCTATTGTATTTTCAGAAAGCTCTTGAACTAGCACGTCATCAAGGCTATTTCTTCATCATCATCTACTAGAGAATTGTCGCCGTTAGAATCATTAGCTTTTAGTGGTATATTTCTCTCCTTCTTTCTTTTCTCCTCCATCATTTTTCCTTTGACTCACTCTTTGCTCATAGGCAATGAGTAATCCAAGAAAATTATCAATAGAGAAAATGTTTAAATCTTTTGATTCAATAATTATAATTATTTTTGCATCATAATAACTAGATAAACAATGTAAAGTTTTATTAACTTTTTTAGAATTTGATAGTTCTCTACGTAGTCTATGCAAGGATGTTACTATCTACGTGAACCTAGTGTACATTTTAGATACAATCTCATAAGATTTCATGCAAAAAAGTTTTTAGTCATGTAGAAGAATGTTTAGCCTAGATTAATTAACTTCACTGATCCCCTCGTAAGTCATACATTACTTATCACAAATCTCTTTTGTAGTAGTACATATAGAAACTCCAATATAATCTTTATATTTTAAAGCACAAAAGAAATAATCCAGACACTTTGCATTTAACTGTGTGAATTTCCTATCCTCATTGCTCCATTCATTAAAGGGAACATCATTTTTAACACCAATAATAATGTGCGATGGAGGTGAGTAACTGGTTTGAATCATATGCCAAATTCTATAGCCAATAGATTGCAGAAATATATATATGCTGGTTTTCTATAAATCAAATGAGATGTTTTCAAATAAAAGTTGACGTGAATAACGCTCCGTAGTGTTATAATTATCAAAATATTCCATTGATTGTTTATCTTAAGGTTTTCTCAAATACTATTTTTGAGACATCGCTCTAATACCACTTGAAAGTTTGAGATGCACCAAGAGGAGGGTGAATTAGTACTTTTAAAAATAATCATAAACAAGAGTACTAACTTTTTATAGTTTTTTTAGACTTTTGAAATAAGTAATTTAATTTCACAATATAGAAGCTAACAATTTTAACAACAATTTCATTAATGATGATGCAATTCTAAATTGAACAACAAAATATTGATATCAGAAATTCACTAATCAGTTATAATGAAGACGAAGTGCAAAAAGTAAAATGTAGAAAATGAAAAAGCACACAAATTTTTTTATAGTGGTTCGATCAACCTTGACCTACGTTCACTCTCCGGAGTCCTCCACTCCTAATATTGCACTAACACTATGTGACTTTCCATTTGCTTACTCAACAAGGTGGAGAAGCCTTTACAATATCTCTTCAACCAACTCAGTGCGGTAGAAGATCAAAGCTCATTTCATAGGTAGAGAACCATGACTCCTTTTTCTCCCTCCTAGAGAAGGCAGAGAACCTCAACTCATTTTTCTCCCTCCTAGAGAAGGCAGAGAACCTCAAGGATTGGACAAAGAAGCCTCTCTCCCTAGGGAGCTCCCATAAGACTCACCAAGGCCATAGATATATTATAATATGACCTACCATTTAATCTACTATAATTTATTGCACAATACTAAATTATATTATCTTATATTATCATGTGCTAATATGAGCACTAACTAAAAAGGCCCTAAAGGCCTGTGTTTTTGCACTATCTTCTACTATATTACAAAAGTGATTACTTAAATAGATTGTAAAGCTAGGATTTCATCCAAAAAATTAGTTATGTCTATTTTTGACATTTTACCTAAATATTTTTTTACTAGAAATAGGATTTTTAGCAAACCTTTAATGTCATTCCCAAAAGACCCACAATATTTTGATAAAATTTTACAATTTTGGAATTTAAATCAACACCTTTATAAAGTACATTATTTCATATCCGACTATATCATATCGCATACTTTTTGGTAGTATATAAAGTCATAGTACACCATACTATCATGTATTACACTGCATGAGTGTGGACCCAAAAGGCCCAAAAATTGCAAATTTTTGCACGACCATATGCTATACTATTTCAGTGATAAACCAAATACCTTGAAAAGGCCTATAAAGAAGCTAGAATTTTTATAGTATAGTGTGCACTAGTTGAAATATTATCAAATTGGCTCCAAAAAACCAAATCACCCTTTTACTTGAAAAAGGATTTTGAGCAAACCTAAGGTACGTTGCCTAGGTGTCTTACTTTATTTGGGCCAAATTTAATATTTTTTTCTTTAAATCTATATCTTAATAGGGTTTATATCTTCCCTTCTATATAATCTTTTACACTATATTGCCTAATTTTAATGTGCTAATCCACTTCTTTTGAGCAGAAACAACATTCTAAGCAAATCTAAGTGTTTTTGCCTCAATGAACCACATGATTTTAGCCTTATTCCATTATTTTATCATTTAAATTAACTCCTTCATCATATATAATATCTCAAACCATTCTATATAATCTAGTTACTTTATTGTATTATATTAAATCATACCCAAAATAAATAAATAAATTCTTACACTATCATGTGCTATATACTACTCAAGTAATCATCATGGTTAGAAAAGCCAAATTTCACATAAAAACTCAATCATATCTATTTTTAACAAATACCCCATATTTTTGATTGAAAATAGTATTATGAGCATACATCTAGTTCACTATCATGAAGCCCTATATGATTTTGGCAAAATTCTATTATTTTAACCTTTAAACCAGCACCTATATAACTTACTGCTATTTTCAGTGGTGCCAGCTAATGCTATTTAACCAATACATTATAAAACAATTATAACTATTTGTAGATCATCATATAAGAATGATGATTGATTAAAAAAAAATTTGAAGTCAACAACTATACAAACAAACATCGAATTGCTTGATTATTAAATGTATCACTTAGCTTACAATATCACTTATAAGCACTTTCAAAAAGTAGCTCCATCCCTCTCTCTAAAATTTTCATGATACGTAATTTATTTAGGCATTATTTGAGGTGGTTTTTTATTGCTTTTTAAAACAGCTTTTGTACTAAAAAATAGCTTTAAGAAGCAAAAAAAAAAATTCATCCTAAACGAATCCTTACTTTGATTCATTATTATGATCTTGATAGCTACCAACAATCACGTTATCAGAAATTTTCTTCCCCAATTTGGCCCACCTAATTAGCCGCCATAAAGTCCAATTGGCTTAACTCTGCCCATTGATATTAACCCAAAGACTCCAATGTTTCCCTATAATTCCTTTAAACCATCCACTAATTATATTTTATAGCCAAACATTATCCCCATTGCTTTAACATCACAACATCGCTATCACTTCCAATCGAGAAAACATGCTATGGATTATTAATACTTGGAGGCTGGTTTCAATGATTGTTGAGAGCAGTTGATATTCATCAAGATTAGTGAAAATATGAAGTGATCTTTATTTGGGTTAGCATCACATTCTTCTGCATGAAATTTAAAGCAGATCTGAGATTTTTAAATAGGCTGTTCTGATTGATATGAAGAAATAATGCATTACTTTTTGTAGACTGACATAATTGTTAAGTCACAAAGCTTGACTAAAGCTAAGGGAGATAGACGCAACTTTTTTATAGGCCTCTTTTGAGACAGCTTTCCCACTATTTCTTAAAATAAAATTTTATTATTAAAATCAATTTTTTTATAAAAAGTAGCTTTAGTCAAGTCAACATTTGGTCCCAATCGAGGGCCCGGACCCCATTTGGAAGGGTCAAAGCATCATTTGGATGACAAAATGATATCCAAATATTGCATGCTTATATTCGAATTGAGCGGATCGGCGAGAGGAATCCAACAAGCATAAGATTGCTAAACTCTGACATCGTTAAGGCACATAAACAGTTGAAAAACTCTCTATGATCGAGGGAATTAGTATGAGTCATTCGATGGAGCACTCCGAACTTGCCTCATATCTTATCTATATTTAAGGGGGTGTGTCACTCATGATAATCTATAAAAAGACCCCCACTATCTACATGAGGGAGGGGAGGGGCTAGAGATTGGAGAGAGCTTTGAAGCCTCAAGCACTCTAGCAGCATCACTAGATAGCCGACCGCCGCCAGACTTTTGCACGGCCACCAACTGTTGCCGAACTTCAGCCTAACTGCCGTCAGACCACCGCCAGCTGCCGATCAGCACCGGACTTCCATCCAGCCACCGACTGCCGCCAAACTTCAGCCCAACCGTTTTCAGACTATTGCCCGACTGCTGGACTTCAGCACTACTATCGCCCAGCTACCAGACTTCCACCTGTTCATCGACTACCACCAGACTTCAGCCTGACTATCGTTGGACAGCAGCCGGGCCAAAGGTAGTCGCCAAACTTCCACCTGGCTTCCAACTGCCATCGGACTTCATCCCGACCGTCGTTGGACCACCGTTTGGCCACCGACCACTGTCGAACCATCGCTCGAATGCCGACCGTAGCCAAACTTCCACTCGACCGCCAGCAGTCGCCAGACTTCCACCCGGCTGTCGACCGCCGCTGGACTTCAATCCAACTACCGTCGGACAACTTCCAAACACCAAAGTTCTGTCAGACCACCCAATAATGTCGGTATTCTACCAGACCATCGCCTTATAATAGTAGTTTTTCTGACCCCTATCTTATGTAAACTACTATCCTTCAAATCTCCGTCGCCTACTATAGTCCTTCCGACCTCAGTCACCAGTCAATAGTCTTTTTGACCCCTATCTCCTGCCAACTACAGTCCTTCTGACCCTATCTCCTACTACGGTCCTTCCGACCACCATCGCTAGACAACTATCTTTCTAATCCCTGTCACCTGTCAACTATGGTCATTCTGACCTCTGTTGCTTGCAAGGGTCCTTCCAACCTCTTTCTTAAGACAACGACCTTTCTAACCCTTATTTCTTGCTGACTACTATCCTTCCAAGCCTCGTCGCCTACTATAGTCCTTCCGACCTCTATCGCTAGTCAACAATCTTTCTGATCCAGATCTTATATCGACTTTGGTCCTTCTGAACCCTATCGCCTACTACGGTCCTTCTGACATCTATCACCTACTACGGTCCTTCCGACCTCCATCATCAGATAATAGTCTTTCTGACCACTATCTCCTAACAATTATGATCCTTCTTACCTTCGTCGCCTACTACGGTCTTTTCGACGTCCATCGCTAGAAAACAATCTTTATGACCCCTATCTCTTGCTGACTATAGTACTTCTGACCTCCATCACCTACTACGGTCGTTTCGACCTAAATCGCTAGATAATGGTTTTTCTAACACTTGTCTTCTACCAAAAATGGTTCTTTCGACCACCATCACAAGACTACGATCTTTCTGACCTCCGTCGCCCGCCAATTATAGTTCTGCCGACTAAACGAACCTTTTAATACTAATTCTTCTAATTCCCACCGTGTAATATGATGTGCATTTCCTACATCATTCTAAGGCTTTACCCCAAGGAAGGGCCTCATTTGTAATCAACTACAAATAATAGTGGATACATTCAAACTCAATCAGGGCCCATAGTTTTTCCCCATTTTTAGGGATTTCAATGTAAAAAATCTGGTGTCTCTTATGAATGCTACCCCATCTCCTTTTATCTGCTTGTGTACTTGATCTTCGTACAAAGCTAAGACATTAAAATTGATATTTCTTCACCGCCATGAATATTCTATGACACAACAATCCTAAAGCAATTTTTGTAATCATTTTAATTCTCTATATATATATATATATATATATATATATATATATATATATATATATATATATATATATATATATGTTTTGTCCTAGAGTATTCACAGCAGTAGAAAAATATAAAGTTTAATGTCTTAGCTTTGTATAGAGATCCAACACGCAATCAGATAAAGAGAGATGGTGTATCATTTATAAGAGACACCAAGATTTTTACGTGGAAAATCCCTAAAAAAGGCAAAAAATCACGGGGCCTAACCCAATTTGAATGAATTCACTAGTATTTATTGTTGATTATAAATGAGGCCCTTCCTTGGGGGAAGGCCTTAGCTTGATGTGACAAATATATGTCATACAAAGTATATTACAAGATAAAAATAGGAAGAATCACTTTTCATGTGTATGTTTGGTTGTATGGAACGTAGTTGGTGGACGACATAAGTCGAAAGTGTTAAGAGAGTTGCTATTTGCATATGTTACATTCTTGCAACTTGTATATTTTTGATGATTTCAAATATTATTGTTTTATGTGTAATTATCTCCTAACATTTTTTGGAAGATTTATTTTTGCTCTTGTGTGTACTAACATTTCAGGAAAATTGAACTCTAAATTATGAAGACTTCAAATCAAATTCAGCATAAAATTCATTGCAAATTGAAGCTTTAAATTATTCTTTGAATTGAGAGGGAGTTATTGTAATTGAGTGAATAAACACACACACACACACACACACTTAAGGAGATCTTACAAAATTTGTACTGATCGTACGGGACGAACCTAGTTCGTACGAGATGATCAGGTTAGTTATCTCCTCATAGGAGCAATGGAATGAACATGAAGTGATGAATTTTTTCTAAGTCCTGATCATCCAGGAATAAATTATTTTCATCCCAAGACGAGTTAGGCTCTAAAAAATTTAGTTCAGATGAAATTTATAATCGTGCTAGGACAAGTTGGGCTCTGAAAAAATTTCGTCCATACGAAATCCAAATCGTCGCAGGTTGATTTCTTCTCTATAAAAAATTTTGTTCAAATGAAACTTATAATCGTACCAGGATGAGTCGCCCTCTGTAAAAATTTTTTCCGAATGAATTCCTGTTTGCCCCAAGACGATGTGAACCAACTTACCATAGTTGGTTACGTCCTGCAGTTTTTAGGGAACCTATGGTATAACTGATTGTACTAGATAAACCTAGTTTGTACAGGATGGTGATCATGTACGAACATAGTTCATATCACGATCGTACGGGACGATTCATTTCATGTTGACTTGAAAAATTTGCAATTTTGGAAGGTTTTTCTTGTCTCTCTTATATAAGGTCCAAGTTTTACTGCCACTCAATATTTTTATCATTTGATCTTCATGCCTATTGAAAGAAGAGTCAAGGAGAGAGTATGAGAGAGCATTCAAAGGAGGATTCCTACCACTGCAGCGTGAAGGCTTCGCTTGGTGTTCAAAGGTAAGAATCTCTACTTGTGATTTGGGATTACTTCACACTTTTTTTTCTTCCTTCTATAATTCTTGTGAGAAGATCTATAAAGGAGATCCGATTCTTTGCCGACATTTGGAGAGTGTAAATAGTTGCGGGTTCTCTTCCCTCACTAGGAGAGTGTGAAAGGACGAAGGGTTCTCTACCCACATTAGGAGAGTGTGAACAGCCGAAGGGTTCTCTGCCCACACTAGGAGAGTGTGAACAACCGAAGGGTTCTCGGCCCACACTAAGAGAGTGTGAAAGAATGGACGGTTCTCTGCCAACACTGGGGATAAGTGTAAAAGGAGGATGGTTCTCTACCGCACCGGGTAGTGGTGAAAAGAGTTTTTGTAAAGGCTTCTCCGCCTTGCTGTGGGGGCTAAAGGAGAATCACTAGTGGTATTAGTGCAATACTCGGAGGGTGCCTCCGGGGAGTGGATGTAGGTCTGGTTTTGATCGAACCACTATAAATCTGGTGTTCTTTACTTTTCCGTTTTTTATTTTATTTATCATTTACAACTTGTGGTTGAAAAATCATTTTCTTAAAATTCACTAACAATTAAGTTTTAATTTCCAAAGTTCAAAAAGATGGTTCAATTTTTTAAATACCAATTCACCCCCCCCCCCTCTTGGTTAGCCAGTAGGACATAAGCTTTGGTTTAACTACCTAATTTATTGTGAATGAATCTCAACAAGTGGTATCAGACCCTTATTTCAAAATTATAAGTTTAGACTACTTTTTTATTAACGTAAATGGCTATATTTGGAAATAGAAACACACCTGAGGGTTACTCTATTACTAGACCTCCACTGTTTGACAATATACCTTTTGATTTTTAAAAAAACTTGCATGTCTACTTTCTTACAGTCACTTGATTATCGTATGTGAATCTTAGTCCAGGAAGGATATACAAAACCAACTAGATTAGTTGGAGTTAGAGTTGAAACGCATTTTGTAGACTGGACAGTAGAAGAACATTACTTAGCATAACTAAATGCCAAATGCTTGAATAGTTTCTTTTGTGCTTTAAAATTTGAAGACTACATGCGAGTTTCCACTTGCAAAAGTGGAAAGGACATATGGGATAGACTTTTTATAACATATGAGGGGACTAATGATGTTAAACAATCTAGACTCAATATCTTGTTGCATGATTATATGCACTCATAAGGTATTTTATTTAACTTAGATCTCTCATTTACCCTATTAAGAACTTAACATGCAGTGCTAACCGCCTTAGCCCAAAAATATTTAGGAAGTGAATATTCTGCCAATATTGCTCGGACAGCTTCTAATAATGTTCTATTTTTTCTTTCGACTACTCTATTCTGCTAAGGAGTTCTAGGTACAGAAACGTTGTGATCAATTCCTTTCTCCTCTTTCTTTTCAAATCTCTCATTCTAAATTCTCCTCATGAATCACTTTGAATAGAAATAATTTCACACCATAATTTCCTTTCAATTCAAGTCAAAAAATTTCTAAATTCCTCAAATGATTCACTCTTACAAAATAGAAATCTAACCCATGTGAATCTTGAGTAATCATCCACAATCACAAATCCATATACCTTCCCTCCTAGACTCATAGTTCCAACTGGTCCAAAAAAATCATATGCAAAATCTCCAATGATTTACTAGTTCTAAGATCCTTAATGGACTAAAAAGAGGACTTCACCTGCTTTCCTAATTGACATGCATCACAAAGGTGGTCCTTAGTAAAATCTAGTTTTGGTATACCTCTCACTAAGTTCTTTTGGGTAATCCTTCTACGATTTTCAGCTAAATGACAAAGTCTCCTAAGTCATAGCCTGACTCAGCAATACAGTTAAAAAAAAAAAAAAGTAGTAGAAGAATTAATGCAATATAAATCTAGCATGTAAATATTATTTATCCTTTTATCATTCAAAACATCTTTATTATTTAGGCTTAATATACAGCTAGTAGGAAATTTTACACGATAACCTTTATCACATAGTTGGCTTATACTTAACAAATTATGTTTTAAGCCTTCTACCACTAACACATTATCAATAAAAAAATTCTTATAATTTTCAATCATACCTAATCAAACCACCTTCCATATGGTGTTATCTCCAAGTGTAACCTTGCATCCACTCCTGGCTTCCAGCATTATGAATTGAGCAGTATCTCCAGTCATATGCTTTGAACATCCGCTGTCCAGGTACTATATGCTCTCACGAGGTCTTGTGTGAGAGAGACCCTGCAAAATTATTAGATGATAGACCTAGGAACCGAAACAAGTATGGGTTCACTTTTTAGCAATTTATAATCAGATGCATGTATATATGTCTAGGTTTACGCATCTTAGGTCTCCACAATAATTAGTTATCATCTTCAAGTATAGTGGATAGTATAGTCCAAGTACAACAAATTACATTTAACATTAGGAAAAGGATTCTTAAGTTTTCTATCACTTATCTGTCTAGTTAGGGATTGCATAAATTTATGATACCAAATAGTATTAGTAAAATCTTCAAGTCTGGGGGGTATCTTATTATCCCCGAGTGCTTTTATTTTCAACTTATAAAATGAATTCATATCTTCCAAGATTCGATTCGTATAATTGATTCGATATGTTTTGCTCTCCGATTCATCCTTGAAATTTTTAAATTCTTTTTAAAGATCAACATAGGATGATTTTAAATTCTCATAATTTTTATTCAAATCATCAAACTCATCGAGTAATTTCATGTGGTTGTCATCTATTAAGGCATAATCTTTCCTAAGATTTCATGTCCTGAAGTTCTTCTAATTTTAAACTTAGACTAGCATGTATTTTCTCATTTTCTTATATGCATCATATGTGTTAAACTTCAAATAATTCATCATAAATTAAGTCACATACCCTTCTTGATCTGACTGATCAAGACACTAGTCTCCCAAAATTATCTTATCTCTTCTTCCTTTTCTATCTCCGATGAATCTGAAGTTGAGTCTGCCCAGAAAGCTCATTGGAACTTCTTCTTGCCCTTCTTCACAACTGGTTTCTCCTCTACCTTCTCCTTGTTAGGATTTGCTTTGAGTTTTGGGCAATCCGTCTTTATGTGTCCAGGTTTTCTGCACTCATAGCAAATAACATCATTTGAAACCTTATTATTTCTATTGAATATACCTCTATTCCATTCATGGTGTTTCTTCTGCTTCCTCTTCAGAAAGCTTCTGAATTGTCTAGTCATCAAAGCGATGTCTTCTTCATCCTCAGGTTATGAGTGTTCACTCTCAGGTTCTTCCACATTCAGTGCTATGTTCTTCTCCCTTCATGGTTCACATGCATCAATCTTTCTTTGGCTAACTCCTTGCTCGTAAGCAATAAGCGAACAAAGAAGATTATCAATAGAATAAATGTTTAAATCTTTAGACTGTAATTATAGTAATTTTAGCATCATAAGCAGTAGGTAAACAACGAAGAATCTTATTAATCATTTCAGCATTCATTAGTTCCCTAACAAGTGCATGCAAAGAGGTGACTATTTATGTGAATCTTATGTACATGTCAAAAATGGATTCATTAGGTTTCATGCAAAATAATTAAT